>JASEVX010000273.1:0-190000 GCA_031761405.1 Serripes groenlandicus
TACACAATGTCGCAAAATGAGAAATGGCTCATAACATTGTTTTCAACTCTTTTTAATGATAAAACCTTCATTTATGGAGATATTATATGTTTTAGATTATTTGGTTCCAAAGTCGTCTGCCGCAGATTTGATGTATGTTGGATAGGGTTAATGCGTCGCGTATAGCGCTTTGCAGTCATTTTGATAGTCCGCTTTGGCACCATTTAACCCTTTACACCATTCAACCAATCTGCAGCAGACGACTTTGAAATAAATTAAAGCAGAAATGTGAACATTCTCCATAAATGAAGATATCATTGTTGAAAACAAATATGCCAGAAAGGAGAAATTTCACAACTCGCAGAAAAACGTCTATTCTGATATGTCCTTATACAAACTCAAACATATTTACTCGACCATGCAAATGTCTTCAAGAATGTCAATAGTTGGTCATGCAAACGTACTGTATAAGCTTATTAATTAGTTTTTGGTAAATATTCACAATGTCAAGATTTTAGTGTTTAAATAATGATATAAGTCAAAAAAATGTTTACCTAAAACATTATTACGCCATTTCAAGTAAACAGGCGAAGTCGTATGATCACAAGTTCTTGCAATTACGATACGGATGTTCCCTTTGGGCTTTAATATTAAGTTTTGATATATTAAGACATCGATGCTGGTCTTTGAAGATAACCAATTTCCATACAGACAAAGACATTGGCGGATTAATTTCATTAACATAATATTACCTCCAAGAACAGGTTCAAAATCTGGCGACTCCATTCTTCACGTAATAAGAGATTTTTAAGTATTTTGATAACTAAAAGGCAAACAATGCTGATTTCATATGAGATATGTCGCTACGAGCTGACTCACATGAATCTCTATTGTTTGGAAAAAAACTCAATATTACGATTGGCGCAGAACAGGTTAAAGAAAAACGTACAACCAGTGGGCTATAACTCTAGATTTTGTTCAGAAAATGTCTTCACTGTCCGCAGACACGTCAAGACCAGGATTCAAATGTGTCTGTCTAGAACCAAGCATTCATTAAGAGTTCAATATACTCTTCCATGTTCAAAATATGTCGACTCCATTCTTCACGTAATAAGAGATTTTTAAGTATTTTGATAACTAAAAAGCAAACAATGCTGATTTCAGATGAGATATGTCGCTACGAGCTGACTCACATGAATCTCTATTGTTTGCAAAAAAAAAAATCAATATTGCCATTGGCGCAGGACAGGTTAAAATAAAACGTATTACCAGTGTGCTAAAACTCTACATTTTGGTCAGAAGATGTCTTCACTGTCCGCAGACACGTCACGACCAGGATTAACAGACGCAGTTCGAATGTCTTTCAAGGATGATTCGTCTGTGTGATTGTTTGTTTTGGGTTTAACGCCACTTTCAACAGCTAAGGTCATATCGCGGACAGGAAAAATGATAATTGGTACTGCACCTTAGAATTACATTGAGATAACAAGTATATAAGTATATAAGTAATCAAACCGATTGCCTTTCAAGGATTGCTTTGTCTGTGTGTCTGATTGTTTTGGGGTTAACGTCGCTAATAACAGGTACGGTCATATCGCGGCGGACAAGAACTATGATAAATGGTACCGAACATTATAAATACATCGAGATAAACATATATTAGGTATGAACCAATACCAACCCACATGCTGGCACTCAAGAGTTACACTGATTCCAAACATTATTTGCATGTGAGTGGCGAGGAAGTCCAGTGGTAACAACAATTGACTGTCAACCCAGAGGTCTGGGGTCCAAATCCCGGTCCGCGTTCTGGAAATTTAAGGGGTGCTTTTTTAAGCGTCTCCCACTCAACTAAAGGTCAAGTACTGGTCATTTCCAGGAAAAAGAACCTCGCGTGTATCGGTGCGATACACTTGGCACGTACACGAACCAAGGGTCTATTCGGACAGAGGAGACTAGGGTATCTCACCCTGACTCCCTTGTATCTAACTTTGTCTGCACGCCAAATAGTTCACTCTGCGCGGCGAGGGTAAATAAAACAAAGACCCCTTTAGCCGACTCTTGCGGTTCGAACAAGGGTCAGACTGTGACTGCAGTACTGATTGAGCGTCCCCAGCCACAGGGGCACTTTTAATGAAGGAACGACAGTGATGAACAAATCCAGGAAAACCAACCTTAGCGAAATTATAACACCTGGTAATAGTTTAATACCTGTGAATCATTGTATCAGAACCAAACATACCTTGGTTTTTAGAAGAGTGTTGAAGGGTATTGAAACAACCCATTACATATTGATTGAAAGTGTAAATCCACATAAGACCTCATGGATGTAAATGCTGATCTTGATATGGGTATACGGTAATTGAAAACACCGTACGGTTGGTTTTCGCAGAACACCTACGTGTAATATATTTGAATAGTGATTTAGCAGGATATTTCAGTATCAATACAACAAATATATCTTTAATTGTAAGCTGACAGTAAAACTATGTACTTGAGCCGGTCCGTGAGAAACCAACACTAAGGAATCTGCATAATGTATCGACGCAGATCAATCCGGGCCGACACTTTCCGTGTCAGGGGGGGTAGAGGATGAGATTAGTGATGCACGAAACAGAAAATCCACAGGATGTATATTTCATCGATGTATATTTTCCACATTTATCTAAACTGTTTTCAGAGAAGAGAAATTTGTTGCAGATATGTTGTATCATGAGGTTAAGGGACAATTAATATGCACTTTGAGGATTAATGAAATTGAATGTGGACTATATATAGAGAAAGGAAAAAAGAGATAGAGATTGACAGAGACAGAGACAGATACAGAGACAGATACAGAGACAGAGATAGACACAGAGAGAGACAAAGAGATACATATATATATATATATACAGAGAGACAGAGAGTGAGACAGAGAGAGGGAGACTGAGAGACAGAGTCAGACCGAGAGACAGAGAGACCGACAGAGACAATGAGACAAACAAAGACAAAGAGAGAGACGGACAGACAGAGCGACATACAGATAGAGAGAGAGTGAGAGTAATTGAGAGAAAGATAAAGTCAGAGACAGAGAGAGAGGAGGGAGATAAACAGAGGGACAGAGAGATAGAGAGAGATGGAGAAACAAAGACAGAGTCAGACAGAGCAGACATACAGATGGAGAGAGAAAGAGACAGAGGCAGATATATATAATAATGGAGAGAAAGGATAGTGAGGGAGAGATCTACCCGCGGTTTGATGCGTATGAGGTGAATTATATCAGAACGCCTTAAAGCATCAATCGAAACTATGTATCTATCCAACCGTATTTCAATTAAATACTAAAATATAACTACCAAAATATAACACTTCGTTCATATGAATTTATCACGCAATAGTAAACACTATTAACAAAAATAAATATGACCACTTACAATGTTTTCGTTCGCGTTTATGAATCTAATCCGAAAACTCGAAACTAGAGAATCCTAACGTATCGACATATCCTATCCGCTATTCGTGTTACCCACAATTACATACACAATTTATCCCTTACCCCTAATCCGACCCTTATAGAAGAAGACTGAAATCTTAAATCAGCCAATTGTTCGTGCGTCCATATTGATTTAAAATGTAAATACAAATTATAAACTCCACTTTTCAGAGAAGACAGTTTGTTTCAATGTGTTTCAACGCAGATCACATATCAATCATTTCTTTCAGCAAGTAATATTTTCCATGTTTTGGTCTGATCAACTTCACAAATCAGCAGATAATTTTATGGTCTTAAATTGGAATGTAATTTAGAAAATAATTGAACCCCATGTCTGAGTGAAACGTAACTTCCAAACTAATCTTAACAACTGAAAAGCAGTCGAACGCCATTTTTCGAAAGAGTAAGATTCAACTTCGCTTATAATTTTAGATGAAATACATACTTCCAAAATACAATATATTCTCCAAACAATCGTAACCATTTCTAGCTTTTCAGATGCATCTGGAGACGAGCCTGCACAGTTTTTATCAACGTTTGCATTTACAACGATATGCATACACATTGCAAACATTATACAAATCAAGTTTATTATTGAACAAATCAAGTTTATTTGTGTGTAAAAAATAACGTTTCTTATTGTACAAATCAAGTTTTTTATTTTACAAATCAAGTTTATTATTGTACAAATCAAGTTTTTTATTGTACAAATCAAGTTTCTTATTGTATAAATCAAGTTTATCATTGAAGAAATCAAGTTTTTTATTGTTCAAATGAAGTTCCTAATTGTTCAAATCAAGTTTCTTATTGTACAAATCAAGTTTATTATTGTACAAATCAAGTTTATTATTGTTCAAATCAAGTTTCTTATTGCACAAATCTAGTTTCCTATTGTACAAATCAGGTTTATCATTGAACGAATTAAGTTTATCATTGTTCAAATCAAGTTTCTTATTGTACAAATCAAGTTTCTAATTGTGCAAATCAAGATTTTTATCGTTCAAATCAAGTTTCTAATTGCACAAATCAAGTTTCTAATTGTACAAATCAAGTTTCTTATTGTTCAAATCAAGTTGATCATTGTTAAAATTAAGTTTCTAATTTTACAAATCAAGTTTATCATTGTTCAACTCAAGTTTCTAATGATACAAATCAAGTTTCTAATTGTTCAAATCAAGTTTCTAATTTTACAAATCAAGTTTATCATTGTACAGATCCAGTTTATTATTGTACAGATCAAGTTTATCATTGTTCAAATCAAGTTTCCTATTGTACAAATCAAGTTAATTATTGTACAAATCAAGTTTATCATTGTTCAAATGAAGTTTCTAATTGTATAAATCTAGTTTCTTAATGTTAAAATCAAGCTTCCAATTGTAATAATCAAGTTTCTGATTGTACAAATCAAGTTTATTATTGTACAAATCAAGTTTGTCATTTATTGTACAAATCAATTTTGTTTTAAGTGTACAAATCAAGTTTATTATTGTACAAATCAAGTTTATTATTATACAATTCAAGTTCATTATTGTATAAATTATCAAGTTTATTATTGTTCAAATCAAGTTTCTTATTGTACAAATCAAGTTTATTATTGTACAAATCAAGTTTCTTATTGTTCAAATCAAATTTCTTATTGCACAAATCTAGTTTCCTATTGTACAAATCAAGATTTTAATTGTACAAATCAAGTTTCTAATTGTACAACTCAAGTTGCTTATTGTTCAAATCAAGTTTATCATTGTACAAATCAAGTTTATCATTGTTCAAATCATGTTTATCATTGAAGAAATCAAATTTATTATTGTACAAATCAAGTTTCTTATTGTACAAATCAAGTTTCCAAATGTACAAATCAGGTTTATCATTGAACGAATTAAGTTTATCATTGTTCAAATCAAGTTTCTTATTGTACAAATCAAGTTTCTAATTGTGCAAATCAAGATTTTTATCGTTCAAATCAAGTTTCTAATTGCACAAATCAAGTTTCTAATTGTACAAATCAAGTTTGTCATTTATTGTACAAATCAATTTTGTTTTAAGTGTACAAATCAAGTTTATTATTGTACAAATCAAGTTAATTATTATACAAATCAAGTTTATTATTGTACAAATCAAGTTAATTATTATACAAATCAAGTTCATTATTGTATAAATTATCAAGTTTATTATTGAACAAATTAAGTTTATTATTGTACAAATGAAGTGACTAAGTTTATTATTGTACAAATGAAGTGACTAAGTTTATTTTTGTACTAATTAAGTTTATTATTGTACAAATCAAGTGTAAAATCATGTTAATTTTGTTCAAATCAAGTTTATTATTGTACAAATCAAGTTTATTATTGTACAAATCAAGTTTATTATTGTACAAATCAAGTGATAAAGTTTATTTTTGTACAAATCAAGTGTATTATTGTACAAATCAAATTCATTATTGTACAAATCAAGTGTATTATTGTACAAATCAAATTCGTTATTGTACAAATCAAGGGCATTATTGTGTATATCACAGATAGATTTATGTGTATTATTGAGAGAAAAAATCATCGCGTGAAAAGGAGGGTGATATTTTCAAGAGTGGTGTAGTTCACCAATTAAGCTTTCTTTCTTGATTTTGATATTGGTTTTGAATAATAATTCCTAAGACACACCAAACGAACAGTGTGATAGTGTACATACATATATGTCTGAATAAATCCGTGTTGAAGCAGAAAAGAACAGGTTTACATGATTTATTCCATTGTGATATGTTATACGCGTACGTCACCATTATATACACGTTAATACAAGTTAACTTCCTCTTTATGAAAGGGGGTTGGACACATAATAAGGCCCTTGAAATTAAATTGTAAAGAACACTTCAATAGTGTATTGAGTGTACAAGGAATAGATCTCGTAAATAAGTCGACGTTAAATATGAGTCAAGCCTGCCCTTCTATCTATGGTTTTAACGTTTATTTTTTACAGTATGCTATAACAAGAAGACCATACTGTTTCCTATATCAAAGATCACAGAAATGCATGATGATTAACTTACAAAGTTTACTTGTTAAAAGCCCACATCACCAACCACAGACAGTGTATCATGGTTAATTTACAACATTTTCTCGTTAAATGGTATACTCTCATTACATACTGTTTCCTATATCACCAATCACAGACAGAGTGTATGATAATTATCTAACAATGTGTGCTCGTTTAAGTGTATATCCTCATTGCAAACTGTTCTCAAATCCAAAATCACAGGCAGGATGTATGATGATTAACTTATAACGAGTGCTCGTTAAAGGGTATGCTTCCATAGCATACTGTTTCCCACATCACCAATCACATACAGGCTGTATGCTGATTAACTAACAACATGTGCTTTTTAAAGGGTATGCTTTGATTGAAGGATTCGGTTGACAACCTTGTTATAATGTTTCTGTCAGATTAATTGATTACACCAAAGGACATAGCAATTTAATTGTTCTTAAATTGTGAAATGTGTCAAGTATACCTCCTACATATTTAACTGTCTCTGCCTCATGAATCTAATTTCCATATAACCTGACCTTTTTGATTTTCAACTGAAGACTCTTCAATGTTCAAAGTGCAGGATAAGTGGGAACATTGTACACACATACATCAAGAGCATCTCCGACGATACACATCCACTCTCAGAATTATTTTGTACAGACGTATTGAAGTCGCTGTGACCTTGACCATTCAACTGTTTCATTGAAACATAAAACGTATCCAGGCTGTCTTCACACCGAACCTACGTATAACGTTTGCATGACTTCTGCCCAGAAATGAAAGTGCTAGAGCGACGACAACATTTCAGACAGACATATAATAGTAAACGTCAAACCCATCAAAGCCCTCTCTACAATGAACCTGTGTATTAAGTATTAAGACATTCCTTCCACAAATGTAGGTGCTAGAGAAATAACCCTATTAAGTACATATATATTATAGTCGATGTGTCCTTGACATTTGACCTAGATTGTTAAAACGCGAACCCGTCCAAGCTCTCTTGACACTGAATATGTGTATGAAGTATGATGTACAAATGAAATTCTAGAGCAATGACGTCTTGCTGTGCAAACGTATTATAGTCACTGTGACCGTCACATTTGAACTATGTCGGTGAAACGCTAACACGTTCAAGAGACAATGGTTATGATCATTGGTGTTAAGTTTAACAAGCGGGCCATGATGGCCCTATTTTGCTCAACTGAATTATGCAAAGTGATTTCTAATGCAAAACAAATCAAGACAATTATTCTGACACAGATTCAAAATGCAACCTCAAGAGTGTTAACATACAGAAGAACAAGATTTTCCTTCATTTGGGCTAGTGATCTATATTTATTTTATCTGATATGACCCTTATTACAACATAGGCTTGATATCATCAAGACAAGCATTCTGACAAAGTTTCAATTTGCTCAAAGTAAAAATGCAGCCTCCAGAGTTTGAACAATATTTTCCTGTATTGACTTAGCTTCTGAACCAATATAATCCATATTTTGATTTGACTTAGATATACTTCAAACAAACATTCTGACAAAATGTCAAGCTTCTGAAGCCAAAATTGCAGCCTCCAGAGTGTTCACAAGATTTTGCATCGATTTTGCCTAGTGACCGACTTGTTGACAAGGCACAACTCTTATTCAAGCTTGGCCTATAGATATCATTAAGATAAATATTCTGACCAAATTTGTAGCTGCTGAAGCAAAGAATGCAGCTTCTACAGTGTAAACACAATTTCCTTCAATTTGTCCTAGTGACCCGACATAACCAATATTCGAGTTTGGTCTACATAACATCAAGACAAACATTCTGATAAAGTTTCAAAATGCTCAAGTTAAAGATGCAGCATCCAGAGTCTTTACGAGATTTCCCTTCAATTTGGCATAGTGACCTAGTTTCTGACCCATATTCGAACTTGACCTAGATATAATTCAGAAAAAACATTCTGATAATTGTTTAAGCTGCTGAAGCGAAAAATGTGGCCTCCAAAGTGTTAACAAGATTTTCCTTCCATTTGGCCTAGTGACCTAGTTTCTAAACCAATATTAATTTGACCTAGATATCTTTAAGACAAACATTCTGAAAAAATTTCAAACTACTGAAGCAAAGATTGCGGCCTCTAGATAGTTAACAAGAATTTCTTTCAATTTGACCTAGTGACCTACTTTTTAACCTGACATAACCCATGTACGAATTTGACTTACATATCATCAAGAGAAATAATCTGATAAAGTTTCAGCATGCTCGAGCTGAAAATGTGACCTCCAGAATGTTAACAAGATTTCCCTTCAATTTGATCTAGTGACCTAATTATTGACCTCATATGGCCAAGTTTCGAACTTGTCCAAGATTTGATGGGGATGAATGTTCTGATAAACTGTCGTGAAGATCGGATGCAAAATGTAGCATGTAGATTGTTAACAAGGGCAATTGTTGACGACGCACGACGGACGACGGACAACATGTGATCACAATAGCTCACCTTGCACTTCGTTCACAGGTTAGCTTATAACAATCGGATAAGGGAAAAGGACGTCTTTTTGACACGTTTGGCCGTACGGGCTGATCCATATATTCCCTCGCCGACCTCGTCGCGAGGGGATAATAAACCTCAAGTCGGTCTTTACACTGATAAACATACAATGTACATGTAACACTTTTGATAACCAAAATGTGTTTCAAACAAATACAAATCAGTAAGAGTTTTCAATCTGATTATTTTCTTTTTGGAATTCTGTTGACATTCAGTAAGCTTGATAGTCAGACGTTCGTTGTGTTTCGTCCTGTTATTGTAAGTGACCCTTACAATATTTCGAGGACTCGTCAGTAAGGTAAACACCATACACTTGAATCAACTGTAACACAAATGAAATTTGCAACAGATATACCAAGTTGTTGGTAATAAAATTAAATGGAAAACTGATTTAAACTTTTCTCACATGCAAACTCATCTGCAGCAGATGAGTTGAAAACATTATTGGAAAAGGAGAAATTGCTCAAAATGGGCAGTTTCTCCCTTTCCTACAATCTTTCCTACACTGATTGTAATTTTTTGTATTCATTTATAGAGATTTTACACATTTTTCCTGTGCAGATTTGTTCTATGTGGGAAAGGGATAAGCAATGCAAATAATAAAATAGTGCTGCAGAAATCAGCATGCAACAAAACAGAAGAGTAAAACAGAGCATAAATGCGAAAGCTGTGCATAGAACGTTTCCACATAACGTTACTATTGGTTTGTAATAAATGCATGTGTGTGTATGTGTCCCATTGTTATTGATAATCACACGTCAAACAGCAAACTAATTTACCAATGAAAATAACAGACTTAGACAAACTAGCAGAAAAATAAGATGGTTGTGTTCATTAATCTTGTGCAGATAACCAAATAGTAGTATTTCGTCTTTCATAAAGATGGACATTTTTAATCTTTAGGATTATCAATGAGTTTATTCTACAACCTCTAAAATGCCCCTTCTTTTTTAGGAACATGAGACATATTTCCATAGCCCTAATATTTTATAAGCTTCCTAAATTGTGCATGCACGGTTTTATGATTTAAACAATTGCTGACAATGTCAGTAATGTTGGTGGTTTTTTGTCAATGTTACAAACGTCACTTATATTAATGTGCGTGAAGTTAGCCGGAGTAGCCGGATCAGCCAGAACTCCGGCTACTTTGGCTGAATTAACGACCCGAAATAGCCGGAACTCCGGCTATTCCGGCTGTATTAACCAGCCGGAAACCCAGCTACTCCGGCTGTATCAACCGGTCGGAAAAGCTGTATTTCCTATTACTGCGACTGTACTTACCAGCCAAAAAAACATCATTCCGGCTACCCTGATCACCCTAAAGCTTAAACGACATGCAGTATGTGAACATACATTGTCTGTACACAATATTGGCTGGATTTTGATGCTTAAACGGCAAGTAGTGAATCTCGAAGGCCTTAAACGAATGCAGAATCGAACCTGGTCGGAGCAATTATGTCGGCGCTACACATGTTAAACTTTTAAACTCAAACAGGGTGCAAATTCGAGAAATCGAACCAGTATCAACCAGCCTGAACAGCCGGAGTTCCGCAAACTTAAGCTGTATTTATCAGCCGTAAAAATAACTGTTTCGTTAATTCTGGCTTGTCTGAACTGTCTTTACGAACAAGCTTGAATTATGTTCGAACATTGTCTTGAAATGTTATTCTTGTCTTGATTTGTCACCTAGTGTGACTTGAAGTCAGATCGGGACATCGGTTGCAGCAGGCTTGACTTTCTAACTCGAACAGGTCCAAAGTCAGGACTTTGTTGGGAAAATCTCAACTCCGACCGTCGGCGCAATACATATCTGGATATCGGCTAAACTCTTAACTCAAACATGTCGGGTGCAAATCCTGGAAATCATAACAAGTATCATCTGCTGGAATAGACCGAGTTCCGACAACTCCGGCTGTATTAATTCTGGTGAGCCTGAACGGTCTATATGGACAAACTTGAACCATCTGAAGTATCTGTACATTATCATTATTGGTCTGTGGACTTACAAACCCATATAACTGAAATACTGTTGAAAAGTGCCAATCTATCAGTCAATCCACACTTTCTAAAAACTGCCATAATGAAATAAGAGTGATAATAAAACACTAGTTTTAAACTAGAGTGATAGAAGAACACATGATTAAACTAGAATGGTCGAATAACACCGGTTAAAGTTAGTGTGGTAGAAGAACAACTGATAAACTACAGTGGTAGAAGAATGTATTATTAAACTAGAGTGGTCGAATAACACATATTTTAAACTAGAATGGTCGACTTACATGTGATTAAACTAGAGTGGTCGAAGAACTCGTGATTTAACTGAAGTGGTAAAAGAACACAATGATTAAACTAGAGTGGTCGAAGAAAACATGTGTCGCCAATATGTACGTAAGTGACAGCTTGAAAGACGGACAACTAAAACAGTAATTTAAAGAGATTTTCCATGATTTTGTATAATTGTTTTCAAAGTCGTCTGCTGCAGATATGTTGTATGTGGGACAGGGTTAAAGACATCTGGTAAAGAATGATGACTCAGAAAGTAAATAACGAAGCAAAGTTCTGTAGTCTTGATATATTATATTTATTACCAAAGTTGAGAAAAAAATAAAATTTTCTAGTATCAAATATTTCTCATGGGAGAATTATCAATTGCCCAAATGGTAAAACATAACGTCATATATTTTATGTCACCACTTATATTTGAATGCATGTATGCATCATGAAAGAGCCGTAAACATTGTGTAAACAAAATTAACATCAGCCACCAGAATTGTCATCACTTTTTTCATTGATCAGGTATGTGTTATTCATAATCTATTTGTGATAAAATATATATATATACCAATAAACAAGTGTTAAGTCGGAGCAAGAATCTCTTGGAACTTAAAGGAAAATAGGCTGTATGAAATGCTGTTTGATATGTTTTGGCATAAATTTGTGATTTAAATTAACATTAAGATGTTTTGAACATATGGAGAATTGGACAGGGAACATTCTTGTAAGGATTAAATGAAACCAACAGTCGCTATTTTTTAGGATATGAAGTTTAAAGAACAAGGCGTATAGACGATTACCAACAAACACATGATGTAAAGGAATGGACAAGCAACAGACAGGAAAATTTCACAATTAGCCTACTTAACTACATTCAAATAATGTAAGAACAACTGTTAATGAGAATGTGCCATTTGTAGTCCGCTTTCTGAATTATTTAAAGATGTACATTTCTATTTAGAACTTTGGTTGCGGTGGCATCAGAAAGCGGGAAGGTGTTGGGAATGCATGAATTCAACATTCATTCCTGTGAATTAGCTTCTCTGATTCTAAGATAAGTTGATAGAAATGTTCCTTTTGAGTCCAATCAAAGATTTGTTCAAACTATATTGATTTCTTGATAAAACATTTATCGGATTTCAAGATAGTTTAGCTGAAATAATCATTCAGTCGGCCTTTAAATAAAATGTTCAATCCATATAAAATGGTTGACAACACAGTCGTCCTGTGGAATAAAAAAGGGGTAAACGGACAAAATTCTTACTCTGAATCTGCTTTTCCGATTCCAAAATAATTGGACAGAAATGTTCCTTTTGCAACCCTCTACAAAAGGGGTAAAATAAATGCAGCCACCAGGATGTATCAGGTGATTCTCTACACAAATTATTCAAGCCGTATTGATTGATTGAAAAACACAGATGTCAGGAACTCATCCCTTCTTAGCAAACCTGACCACAAATTGCGCGGTGAGCTATTGTGTCTGTCCTTTTGCATTACAAGGTTTGAACATGTTTTCCATATATGTGTAAACTAAAAACTATTAAAAGGTACTTAATCAGGTCTTATATCTTTACAAATACAGAAGCTTTTCTTTTGCCACAATGTTTTTAAAATCAGCTGCTGCAAATACATCAAAATGTTTCTGAAATTACCAAATTACATCTAATTTTGATGATAGTGCATAGCTGTTTGTCCTGAAAATCTTTATTCATAATGCAATGAAATTTACACCCAAACGTTTACTTGTTATTAAATTAGATTTGTTCGGATAATTTATTAAAATATATTTCAGACCTTACTGTATATTCAATCATGAAATGAGACTTTGCTAATCAATGGAGTTTTTAAATTTGATCGTATGTACCAGTCTGATTGTTTTTCTGTAAAGAAATTACTTTCTCCTTTTTGCCAGAATGATTTCAATTCTACTTATCAATAACAATTTTATTTATTTAGATTTTTCATATTTTTGGCCAACGTTTTAAAGTTGTCTGCTGCAGATAGTAGTATTTCCTCTTTCATAAAGATGTATATGTTTAATATTTAGATCTTCAACCTCTAAACTGCCCCTACTTGTTTAGGAACATGACACATATTGCCATAGCTTCCTAATATGTTATTAGGCTTCCTTAAGTGTGCATGCATGGTTTTATGTTTTGATCAATTGCTGACAAAGTCAGTTTTTTTGTGGATGTTTGTCAATGTTACATACGTCACTTATATCAAATGTTAAAACAAATACCATTTATGGCAATTAATGATTCAAACCAATGAATTCAAAACAAACCTGGTGCTAGTATGTTTGATAAAAAACATAAATATCTTATACAATCTTGTTTCCAACATAAATAAATGAACATGAAATCTGTGTATGTAACATTGAAACAAAAAAAAATCATTTTAAAGCAAACAATTGTCGTTGTTGAAGACCTTGTGAGCCGGGCTATCAAAAGTATCACGTCCTTTAATGAAGCATAGTATTTAATAAAAAAGTCCTGATCTTAGTCCAAATAGTGAATTCTGACCCATATGTATACACTATATAAAATAATCAAGGAGTCAAAATGCTTTAAAAAAGTGTCCAACTTCAATACCATTAAGATATGCAAATCTCCTCTGGGTATAGAAGCTTCCTTACACAATTGCATTGCATTAGTCTCAGGAGTTGCCGAGAAAAATAGAACGGAAACAAAATTAAAAGAATAATATCACTTGGAGAAGCCATATGATTATGTGAACTAAAATAAAATGCTCCTGCAAAGCATTTTGTATGTCAATAAACATTTTCAAATCAAAACTTGTCTGCTCAACACACATCATAAGCAATTTCTATTACTGAAATGTTGTACACCGTGTCAAGGAAAACTAGCGTGTTTGCTTTAACTCATATCTGTTGGTGAAAGTGTAATAGATATACAGAAATGTCCATGACAGAGGTGTGATTATTACACATGTGACTCTCCAGAGGGATGATTCTTATACATGTGACATGTGGCATGCAGCTCTGAATGATTTTGTTGCGTTTAACCCCCTTTTCCACATACAATTAAATCATCTAAGCAAACATTTTTGAAAATCTCAATAAATGAAAGTTTAATTATTACAAAGTGTTTAAAACATTGTGACAAAAGTAGAAATTGCTCGTTTTGACGAACAATAACATTTTGCTATTGTGTCTGATTTATAATAGAACACAAATTCAATGGACAGTGCCTAAGGATTATTTGACAATAAACTACCTCAACGAAGGGGTCCGTCTAGCGTGGCTATATAAAAAGTCACAGTTGTCTCTCAACAACTGAACTCATTCTTTTTCCAAAATATTTCCACATCAAATAAATGCAGTGCTTTTTTTTTTTGTGAATTCGCAATATAATGGAATCAGTAGGGTACAGAGTTGTCAAAGGCCATTTGCAATCATTTGATAAAATGAAATCAATATTGATGGAAATTGTTTCCAAGAAAGAAATGCGACTTAGACCGAGAGACGAACCCGGGTGTCCCGCGTGACGGGCGATCGTCTTCACCATAAGACCACATCCCCTAACTTATCAATTGCAGTTTATAGATATATTTATACGATTCAACGTATTTCCATGACTTCGTTTGTTGACAGCGCAGAAATACATTTTTCATTTTCAATTATGTTATTACTATATTTCAACAGCACATGTCTTTGGAGTTCTTTCTATTTCGTAAGTGATGTCAAATCCATTTTCAGGTTGATGTTCCACCAAGTTACCGCATTTTTTTTATTTAGTGACGGACTTATTAGCAATACATTATGGTAAGGGTGAGTACACTGGAACCAGTCGATTCATTTGTTAAAAATATTCCACAGATGCATGTGCTTTTATTGACATTATATACAATCAACGAATATCAATTCATCTTTTTGAACCCAAAAGGATATACAGTATTGGAGAGTTACATGTACCGTAGGAAGAGATATTTGGAATAATTCATTGCCGATTTTGTAATAAGACTAATACAAAAGTTACTGATTCCAGTCTGGATTTCGATTTCTACCATTTGTAAACTTAATCAAATGGCAGGAGAACCTGTTACCGATTATATTAGTTATCATAATTTATTTTTATATATGAGATATTTATTATAAGTGCTTCAAAAATGTACAAACGATTTAACGAGATAATCTCATCAGCAACCATTTAGTATCCCATTTTATCAGTACCTCGAGATTTTGTTTTCGTTATGGAATTGTCTTTTTTTATCCATTCAAAACGTCAACCCTATATCTGAGAATGAAACCGAGCGCCAGTAGCCCCGGTAGCCCAGCCGTTAGCAAAACGGTATGTTAATCAAATGTGTGTGGTTTCGAATCCCAACTCGGTCAAACATTATTACCGACGTCTGACAAAGACCAATACGACAAGCGTCATTCCTCTTATATGTGAAATAACGACCAATTGTTTAGAAAGACTGTTGTATTGACAACTAGTGTGAAAAAGCCAGAGCACGCTTGTGAACTGGCCGTCGTGATATGACTGAACATATGTAAAAAATATTACACGTATGATGGTACTAGACCTATTACACGTATGTTGGTACTAGACCTATTACATTTATGTTCGTAATAGACCTTTTAACTTAAATGTACGTTGGCACTAGACATATAACACGTATGTTGGTACTAGGCATACTACACGAATGTTGGTAGTAGCGTATTACACGTATGTTCGTACTAGAACTATCACACGTATATTGATACTAGACCTTTTACACGAATGTTGGTACTAAACATATTACACATATGTTGGTACTATAACTATAACATGTATGTTGGTATTAGAACTATCACGCATATGTTTGTACTAGAAGTATTACAAGTATGTAGGTACTAGACATATTACACGTATGTAAGAACTAGACATATTACACGTGTGTTGGTACTAGAACTATAAGACGTATGTTGGTACTAGAACTATTACACATATGTGAATACAAGAACTATAGCACGTTTGTTGGTACTATAACTATAAGACGTATGTTGGTACAAGAACTATTACACATATGTTGGTACTATAAATATAACACGTATGTTGGTACTATACATATTACACGTATGTTGGTACTAGAACTATAACACGTATGTTGGTACTAGAACTATAACACGTATGCTGATACTAGAACTATAACATGTATGTTGGTACTAGAACTATGACACTTATGCTGGTAATATAACTATAACACGTATGTTGGTACTATTACTATAACACGTATGTTGGTATTTTAACTATAACACGTATGCTGGTACTAGACCTATAACACGTATATTGGTACTTTAACTATAACAAGTATGCTGGTACTAGAACTATAACACGTATGTTGGTACTATAAATATAGCACGTATGCTGGTACTAGACCTATAACACGTATGCTGGTACTATAACTATAACACGTATGCTGGTACTAGACCTATAACACGTATGTTGGTACTTTAACTATAACACGTCTGCTGGTACTAGTACTATAACATGTATGTTGGTACTATAAATATAACACGTATGTTGGTACTCTAACTATAACACGTATGCTGGAACTACATGTAGAACTATAACAGGTATGCTGGTACTATAACTATAACAGGTATGTTGGTACTATAACTATAACACGTATGTTGGTACTATAACTATTAGATGTATGCTGGTACTATAACTATAACAGGTATGCTGGTACTAGAATGTCTACACGTATTTTGGTACTATAACTATAACACGTATGTTGGTACTATAACTATTACATGTATGCTGGTACTATAAGTATAACAGGTATGTTGGTACTATATATATAGCAAGTATGCTGGTATTATAACTATAACAGGTATGCTGGTACTATAACTATAACAGGTATGCTGGTACTAAGACTATAACACGTATGTTGGTTCTAGAACTATAACACGTATGCTGGTACTAGACCTTTTATACGTATGTTGGTACTATAACTATAACATGTATGCTGGTACTAGGACTATAACACGTATGCTGGTTCTAGAACTATAACATGTATGCTGGTACTATTACTATAACACGTATGATGGTACTATAACTATAACACGTTTTCTTGTACTAGAACTATAACACGTATGTTGGTACTAGAACTATAACACGTATATTGGTACTAGAACTATAACACGTTTTCTTGTACTAGAACTATAACTGTTGCTTAAATCCAAATGTGAGCGTGGTGTTTTTGTCTCCGAAGATGTTGAAGAGTTATACGCCCTTATGTTTGCAGACGACGTTGCAACTTTTTCCGATACTGTCATTGCACTACAAAGGCAAATCGATATTATCGATAAATTTTGTACATCCACACATATGAATCTTAATCTAGATAAATCTAAAGTCGTTGTCTTCCGTAATGGTGGAATACTTAAAAAGACTGAAAAATGGTACTACAAAGGAAAACAAATGGAGACTGTACCTTTCTATAAATATCTTGGTCTTTATATCACTTCTACATTTTCATGGACAAAAACATTAGAAACATTGTCACAACAAGCGATGAAATCATTATTTTATATATTCCGATTTCAGCGTTTGTATGGAAGACTAGACCCTTTGGATGCTTTCAAAATTTTTGATACTACTGTTAAGCCTATTCTATGCTACGGGTCTCAACTTTGGGGTTATAAGTATTCTGACAAAGTTGAAAGAGTTCATATAACATTTTGTAAACAGTACTGTAATCTAGCAAGAAATACATCGGAACCATTTGCTTTAGGAGAATGTGGACGTCTACCTCTTTGTACATTCTACATTCCTAATTGTATTAAATACTGGCTAAACGTTACTCGGATGGAAACCAATAGGTACCCGAAGCACTGCTACATGATGTCGAAACGCCTCGATGAGGCAGGTAGAAATACATGGGCAACCTGTATAAAAAATCTCCTGTTCATGCATGGCTTTGGGTATGTATGGATTTCACAAGACATGGGTAACGATTCTCTATTTATTAAGCATTTTAAACAACGGATTCGAGACTGCTACTTACAAAAATGGCATATGGATAAAAACAATGCGGGAAAAGGACAACACTACAAACATTTCAAATCATGATTAAACCCAGAGCTATATTTAAATTCATTTTTACCTTTCTCCTTACGCAGGATATATAGTAACTTTAGATGCTCTAACCATGACCTTATGATAGAGAGAGGTAGACGCCTACCGATTGCAAGAAATGACCGTTTTTGCCCTTTATGTGTTGATAAAAATATGTACATTATTGAAGATGAGTTTCACTTCTTTTACGAATGTCCTACATATGACGATTTAAGAGACATTTATTTTAACGTATCCTGGATAAACAACAAGACTCTTGACAATTTTATGCAATATTGAATACAAATATCCAGTCTGAAGTATACAATACTGCAAAATACATTCAGAGCGCATTCAAACTAAGAAGTGAGACTCTTTCAAAATCTTAATTATTTTTCCAGCTTCAAATGTCAGTGTTATAATGTATTTCATCACTCCCTGTTGTATATACTTATAAATTATGTTGTATAATGGGCCGGTGGCCTAAATTACGAAATAAAATATCTATCTATCTATCTATAACTTGTATGCTGGTACTATAACTTTAACACGTATGTTGGTACTAGAACTATAACATGTATGCTGGTACTATAACTATAACACGTATGATAGTATTACAACTATAATATGTATGCTGGTACTAGAACTATAACACGTAAGCTGGTACTAGAACTTAACTACGTAGGCTGGTACTAAAACACGTATGCTGGTACTATAACTATAACACGTATGTTGGTACAATAACTATAACACGTATGTTGGTACTAGAACTATAACACGCATGTTGGTACTAGAACTATAACACGTATGCTGGTACTATAACTATAACACGTATGTTAGTACTAGAATTATAACATGTATGCTGGTATTAGAACTATAACATGTATGCTATTACTAGATCTATAACACGTTTTCTTGTACTAGAACTATAATACGTATGCTGGTACTAGAACTATAACATGTATGTTGGTACTATAATTATAACACGTATGCTGGTACTATAACTATAACACGTATGTTGGTACTATAACTATAACACGTATGCTTGAACTAGAACTATAACACGTATGCTTGAACTAGAACTATAACACCTTTTCTTGTACTAGAACTATAGCAGGTATGCTGGTACTAGAACTATAACACGTATGTTGGTACTAGAACTATAACATGTATGCTGGTACTAGAACTATAACACGTATGTTGGTACAATAACTATAACACGTATTTTGGTACTAGAACTATAACACATATGTTGGTACTATAACTATAACACGTTTTCTTGTACTATAACTATAACACGTATGCTGGTACTAGAACTATAACATGTATGTTTGTACTAGAATTATAACACGTATGCTGGTACTATAACTATAACACGTATGTTGGTACTATAACTATAACAAGTATGCTGGAACTAGAACTATAACACGTATGCTTGAACTAGAACTATAACACGTTTTCTTGTACTAGAACTATAACACGTATGCTGGTACTAGAACTATAACATGTATGCTGGTACTATAACTATAACACGTATGATAGTATTATAACTATAACATGTATGCTGGTACTAGAACTATAACACGTAAGCTGGTACTAGAACTATACTACGTAGGCTGGTACTAAAACACGTATGCTGGAACTAGAACTATAACACGTTTTATTGTACTAGAACTATAACACGTATGCTGGTACTATAACTATAACACGTATGTTGGTACAATAACTATAACACGTATGTTGGTACTAGAACTATAACACGCATGTTGGTACTAGAACTATAACACGTATGCTGGTACTATAACTATAACACGTATGCTGGTACTAGAATTATAACATGTATGCTGGTATTAGAACTATAACATGTATGCTATTACTAGATCTATAACACGTTTTCTTGTACTAGAACTATAATACGTATGCTGGTACTAGAACTATAACATGTATGTTGGTACTATAATTATAACACGTATGCTGGTACTATAACTATAACACGTATGTTGGTACTATAACTATAACACGTATGCTTGAACTAGAACAATAACACGTATGCTTGAACTAGAACTATAACACCTTTTCTTGTACTAGAACTATAGCAGGTATGCTGGTACTAGAACTATAACACGTATGTTGGTACTAGAACTATAACATGTATGCTGGTACTAGAACTATACCACGTATGTTGGTACAATAACTAAAACACGTATTTTGGTACTAGAACTATAACACGTATGTTGGTACTAGAACTATAACATGTATGCTGGTACTAGAACTATAACACGTATGTTGGTACTAGAACTATAACACGTACGTTGGTACTAGAATTATAACACGTATGTTGGTACTATAACTATAACACGTATGTTTGTACTAGACCTATAACATGTATGCTGGTACTAGAACTATAACACGTATGTTGGTACTAAAACTATAACACGTATGCTGGAACTAGAACTATAACACGTATGCTGGCACTATAACTATAACATGTATGTTGCTACTATAACTATAACATGTATGCTGGTACTATAACTATAACAGGTATGCTGGTACTATAACTATAACAGGTATGTTGTTACTTTAACTATAACACGTATGTTGGTACTAGACCTTTTACACGTAAGTTGATATTAAACTTATAACACGTACGTTGGTACTAGAACTATAACACGTATGTTGGTACTATAACTATAACACGTATGCTGGTACTATATCTATAACACGTATGTTGGTACTATAACTATAACACAGATGTTGGTACTAGAACTATAACACGTATGTTGGTAATAACGAGCATAGCTCGTTTTGAGGTTTAACCTCAATATGGGGAAATTTCCTATATTCAGTATGGAAAAAAATTGGATGCAAAGATACCACGGCCCAGCTCATGAAATCCAAATGAAATTACATAGAACAAAGCAGGGAACCATGGCCGACATTTATTCATATCCGGCCGACGTCACATCCGTCCAAATCAAGCTGGTTCCCGAGATAACGCCAATAACTTTTTTGTTTACAGAAAAGGCTGATAACCAGAACCTATCGGCTACGATTCCCTTTGTTTTAGGTAAGAATTTTTTATCTCTCTCGTTTTTGTAAACATATATTAACACAGACAATATCATTTTGGCGTTCTTGTAGGTAAAGATATAAGATCTAGCTGTATTGTAAATTTGAATGTTTTGCATTCATTGACGGATGTTCCTGGCGATGGAATAACTGTCTGATCCAAGATCCTTCTGACAAAACTCCTTTGGACGGTCAAAGATCGATGCAAAAATTGGTTGAACATACACCCTGTGACACAAATCAGAGACATGTATTTATGTCTCTGCCCAAATACACCAAAACAATGTTCATGTTTGTGACAGACAACAAATATAGATGAAAGGTGGGATATTTTGCAATTAAACTGCAAAAGTTTCGTTTAAATTCTCAATTCCTTTATTCTAGCTATCACTATTTGTTTCGTTAGTGATCCGGAACTCCCACGCTTACTCTATGATGTAAGAAATAAATATGACCCTAAGCCCATATGCATAAATATCACAAAAATAGCACATAAAAAGTAAATCTATATTTAGAAGTGCTCTTCGAAGTTCTCGAGTGCAGATTGTTTACACATTTAATGACGTAATATCTTACGTGTCTACTGCATGGCATCCACTTCATTTTTTAGTGGTGAACACATTTGCAATGTGGACGGAATATTTAAGACTAATGGCTAATCAGGAAAAACTAACAGCTTTTTAGGCGAAAAGAACCCAAGAAAAAACGTCCCCAGTGTATTCAAGAGACATATTGGGTGTCCAAAAAAGAAAGTTTGAACAAGTTTTCTAAAAGCCTTGACTGGAGACACATATCCGTGGCCGAGACGGATTTATATAGGCATGCCTTGTGCTGTGTGTCCTAAACAAAATTTAAAAAAATGTTTTTACAATTGATAAATGGATGTGATAATCAAAAATTAATCTTAACAAGGCACATTGCATGTCAGGACGGTAGCCAGAAATCTCGACCCAAAGAATTCTCGACCCCATTATCGGATTATATAGGTGTGAATGGATGGTTTAACACACAGGTGTCATAAACAAAATACTGATTATTGATACATACTTACCTGTTGATTGATTATTTAAATGATCTCGATGTGTTCTAAATAGTTAATCTGCTGCGGACGACTTTGAAAACATTTGGTGAGAAAAGGAGAATATGTACATGACAGGTTGACTTCTGGCTAAGGTATAGTTATATTAATGGATAAGGAAGATTGTGAGAAAAGGAGGAAATGTCCTCTATCAAAAAAATACTTCAAAAATTAAGAATACTTTGAAAATCATGATATAGGATAATTTATAACAATGTTGAAACATACATCATTATTACATTAATCATTATCTAAATGTAGTGATTATACAACAAAAGAACCATCATCCATTCACACCTATATAAACTGGGGTCTAAATTGGGGTCGACTATTCTTAGGAAATTAGGTTCGAGAATTCTGGAAGCCGTCAGGACCACTGCAATGCTTTAAAAGAATCCACCCTGCAGCTAAACATCATTCAAGTAAGTATAAAAACATCTTGCAAAACAGTTAAATCTTAAGAATTAGAAAATGCACAATTGATTTTAATTCAAAAGCATTGTGAGAAGTATAATTGCATATTGTCAACAATTTGACCTTTTTTCACAATGCTTTCAAACATCATATGCTGTAAGGTCAAATGTCATCTTCATAAGATAAACACAAATGTAAGTTACATCTGTATCTTCAGTAATTATAATAATCCTATGTCAATTAAAATGTTGATTTATCTTTGATTGTCAACAATATCTGTATAAACCCCTCAATGGCTACTTTTTCTGAATACAAGTGGGGAATTGGCCCCTTTTCAAAAAATTATAGAAGCATCTTTGCCCAAATATACTCAAATGAAAAATGTATAAAAAATACCAAAATACACCGGAATCCTCAAAGTCTACCTAATTTTTTAAAAAATGCCCCAAATATCTGAATCAGAATTCAGTGATGATTGGGATTTTCCGCGCAAATTGGGCGAGAACTGGTTGTATCTCCAGAACATTGTGCGTGATTAATATAAGATTAAAGCTTGTTTCACAATTGATGTAAAAAAGATAAGTTTAAAGTCACTGGTTTAAAGGAATAATCTAGATAAGACTGCACAGGGGTACAAACTGGTCTAAAGGCTTTTTGACATAACTAATATACATGTATATTGTTTTCAATTCTGGTCTATTTTTTAAATATTAGGCTATTTAAAAGGAAAAAGGTATAAATAGTGTTTGTAATCTCATTCTTTAATTTATCATTTCATTTTATATAATATTAGTTATTTGGTCTGTGGAAAAATAGGGGGTCTGTGGAATTTATAAGGGGCGAGGCGTTAACCGAGTTCCCCTATACATTCCAGACCCCCTATTTTTCCGTAGTGGGTCAGTAACAGACCAAATAATTGATTTATTTCATCGACCACCTTTCATGAGCCAAAAAAGAAATAATATTGTTTCATTTACATTAACGTTTACAATATGTCTAGATGAAATTTACAGGTTTTGGCACCAAATGACTAGCGTTATGATGTCAAACCGCTGACGTGACGTCATTTTCCTAGTATTAGGTCCCAGTATTTTTAAAATTCCTAGTATTAAACCCACTATAATAATGAAATGAAACAATATCAATTTGTTTTGCTTATGAAAGGTGGTTGATGAATAAATCAGTTATTTGGTCTGTTACTGACCCATTACGGAACAATTTTGTGTTCAATTTCATAAACACAATTTACAGTTGTAATTTACAGTTGTAATATTGTGAGTGGTTTCCGTGTTTTGAGATAGAAAAAGGTGAATCGATGAATGGCGGCCGTTTTGTCGACTATTGACTTTGCAGTTATTGTCTGGTGTCATTTATTATAACAGCAGTCAATCATATTCTGCATCAAGTTTTATTTTAAAAACAGAATGGATTTAGAACGTCCCATACAATCATGGAATAACAGTTCTGATGGCGATTACTGGAGAGGAAATTCATATAAGCAGTTAGTGATATACCCCTTGGTCATTGGTACCTGTCTATACAATGAAAATATCATGCATCTTTGACTGTGGGGTAATATTCTTTCCTGCATACACATGAAAACAGTAAATGGATTGAGATCAACCTGTACAATCATGGAATCACAGCTGTTATGGCGATAATGGGAGAAGAAGTTCATATAGGCAGTTAGTGATATACCCGTTGGTCATTGGTGCCTGTCAAAACAATGAAAATTGCATGCATCTTTGACTGTGGGATATAACTTCCTGCATCAACATCAAACAAGGGAATATATTGAGAGAAACCCATTTACTGATGGAATTACAGCCGTTATGAGGAGGACAGGAGAGGAACTTCAGCTGATTACCTTTATTACTAATGGATTCATACAAGGTAATCTTTTTTATTGGATAAATTTATCAAAATCATATGAAGCTTCTTTTATCTAATTAAATGTAGTATATAAAGGAAGGTCTGTTTTTTTATTGCACAGTTTGTGTTTTTTATGATCAGGTTTTGTCTGATGTCCTTTGGTCACACGCCATCAACAATTGCCTTGTGAACAATCTACAGGCAACATTTTACAACATCCAATATGAATGAAAGATCTCCATAAAATCTTGGCCAAGTTATAGACTGGGTCCTGTGAGGTGAAAAACTAGGTTTCAATGTCAATTTGAAGGAACATATTGAAAACACTCTGGATGCCTTATTTTAAACTTAAGCATGTTGAGATGTTTTGATGATATCTAGGCTAAGTTTAAATATATTCGGGCATAAAATAGGTCATGTTGGGTCATAAACTAAGTCACTCCACCAAATTGAAGTAAATCTTGTTATTCTAGAAACCACACTTTGCCTTGAGCAGCTTGAGGCTTTGTCAGAATGTTTGTCTTGACAATATCTAGACCTAGTAAGAATAAGGGTCATGGTGGGTCAAAAACTAGGTCACTAGACCAAAATGAAGTAACATTTTGTTAACACTCAGACATTTTGAATGCTGCATTTTTTATTTTAACATGTTGAAATTTTGTCAGAACTGGTGTTCTGGTGAAATCTAGACTAAAATATAGGTCATGTTGGATAAAAACAACAATGAGGTCCAAAGAAAAACATTTGAGAATTTTTTTGTAAACAGCTTGACCTCAAGGTTTGATTCAGTATCTTGAAACTTTGTCAGAATGTTCGCCTGATGATTATTGATATCTAAACCAAGTTCAAATATTGGTCAAGGCGGGTCAAACATAAGGTCACTAGACCAAGTTAAAGGAAAATCTTGTTAACACTCTGACAGCTGTTCTTTTAATGTTAGCATGTTGAAACTTTGGCAGAATAGATGTTTTGAACATTGCTTTTAACCCAGAAACTATGTCACTAAGCCTAATTGAAGGAAAAACTTGTTTTCACTATTGACTTATTTTACCTTTCTGTATTGATTATGTTCATGTGATGAATTGAATGTTAAAATTGTTGAAGATTTGACTTTGCACCAAGAGATAAAGTAGGAATAGTGTACAACAGCTGTCTCAGTTCCGACAGCTTGAAACAGATTCCTTTATCATGGTAGTCACATACCTACAGGTAAGACCCATAATAGATGCTGTGCTCGTGATGAGGCTTTGCCTTTTTCATATTATAACTATAACACGTATGCTGGTACTAGAACTATAACACGTATGCTGGTACTAGAACTATAACACGTATGCTGGTATTATAACTATAACATGTATGCTGGTACTATAACTATAACATGTATGCTGGTACTATAGCTATAACACGTATGATGGTACTAGAACTATAACACGTATGCTGGTAATATAACTATAACACGTATGTTGGTACTATAACTATAACATGTATGTTGGTACTAGAATGTTAACACGTATGCTGGTACTAGAATGTCTACACGTATGTTGGTACTAGACCTTTTACGCGTATGCTGGTACTAGACATTTTACACGTATGCTGGTACTAGACCTTTTACACGCATGCTGGTACTAGAACTATAACACGTATTCTGGTACTACACTGTGTTTATACTAGAACTAGTTAACGTATGTTGGTACTAGAAGCACAAACTTAGATTGTTCTTAGTTTCATTTCAATGCATTTTGCCTATTATAAAAAGGTATCAAAGAAAACAAATGACATCCGATCCTTCAAAAGTTACGTGTTTTATATAAACAGATCCAAATAGATATTCTAAGACTAATCTAATCGTTAAACGGTGCAGAGCCAGATCAGAACGAGTGGAACCGCCGAATGATGTAAATCTACACTGGTCGCAAATGCAATACGGTTGGCTTTCGCTATGTGCCGCTCATCTATTCATTTGTACAGAATTCCAACTTGTATTTATTGTGAAGCGTCAATTTGTTATGTGAGGATATTGGTAAATCACAAAACGTTTGACGCCTCTGAAAAATACGGCATTTGAAAACCTTGGGATAAAACCGAACATTTCCACATTATCCCAACTCCTTATCCAACGTCAACTTCAAATATATAACGTGTTATATTATTACAGACCATTTTTTTTTTTAAAGAAGACGAATCTAAATATATCATTTTAAGTAAACGACAAAACAAGATAAGGATTATTGCGTGTTGCTTAATTAATACTGATAAGATCAAGTGACATATGATTTGACAATAATAAGTGTATTATTACATCCGATGGGTGCATGCTTTTCAGGGGAATATTTTATTGCAGAAATGTCAGGAGAGTTATTGTTGAAAAGTGTAAATCCCTCTGTTGAGTTGAATTGATAAAACTACACATATGAGCCGAATTACGAGAAAACAAAAATGGTGGACTCTGCGTAAAGTACCGACCCTGATCAGCCTAAGCATGTCGCGCAGACTAACCAGGACAGACACTTTTCACCTCCTGTGCATTTTCTGTTTCAGGGATAATAAGTATTACTCTATACCTCTATCTCCCTGAGACGGAATGTGTCGAACCGGATTAGCTTACGCGGACAGTGAAGGCTGATCTGGGTCAATACAATACGCTGAGTCCATAGTGTTGGTTTTCTCACGGAACGGCTCATATTCGGATGACGATCGTTACTTGTTGTTACGTTCCGATGGTCTGCTTGTCTATGTCGTGACTTCAATTCGTCACATGACAGTAAGATAAGTCGATGTTAATCTCTGTTGTACGAAGGAAAGGATGATGGTCGGTCTGTCTAATGTGTTGATATTTGTGTTATTCCTACCCATTTGTAAGTATTTTATATAGAACTACATCAGTTGAAATAATTTCATGATCACCAATGGTTTCATTTTATCTAAATTGGTGAAAATATATAACCTTTACATAAGCATTAAAAAAAATCCCTTTGACAAATTGCAAGTAAAAGATGTGAATTATCAGTAAATGCAACAAAAAGCTTTCCAATAGATACAAGTATAGAACTGTCTTGTTGTCAATACAATAGCACATGTGTAAATATACGTAAAATGGGTTGATATTCAGAAAATGTAGCCAAATATACACAATTAAATACAAGTCAGGAATTGTATTGTTTGAATAGGTGGCATTGAGGTCTAAAATTGGTTGATGCTCAGCAACTGTATAAAACATATGTAAAATTATGTTTAATTACTAGAAGCTGTATTAGCTTATGTCAATAATTTTTTTGTCTTGTCTTGTCGTGTATACATAAAATATATGTCTAAATAAACAAATAATTAACATTCCTGTATTCAAAATGAAATGATAGTTCTGATATTTAATGTTTTTACGTGTTAACGAATACAATTGATAGGAGGAGACTCATGGCAAAGATGATGATATCACGGAGCCTTTTTTTTTTATTAAAGTTCCTTACTTTTATGTTTTAAGGTTCCTCACTATTATGTTTACGATGTAACAACGTACACAGAGCATCGGAATGCCACAAAGTCGCCACCTGCAAGACCGGAGAGGTACAGTTGATAAAACCGTAGATTGTGATTTTGCTTCAGGGTAGTTTAACGTCGATTTCAACATTATTCCAGCTATATCACGGCGACAGTTCATTTATTCATTATCCCAGGGTAAACAAACCAGTACTAGGCTAGGAAATGTGTCTTGCACAATTGGCACGCCAACGTGACCACAAGTATATTTTGTAAAACGCAACACAGATAACCTACTAAGCGGTGATCCTGAAGACTAATTTCAGAGTTTCTATAACAAGTGCAGATTATGAAATAACGGGACTTTGATGCATTTGAAAGCAAGTGGGCAGTGTTTGTAAGATGCATCTTGTATTTGTCCGTGACTTATAAACGAACAGTACAAACTTAATCCAGGTTAGAACTGCTAATGGTTGACTTTCGAAGTGAGTGCACGGCCCATGTAGACATATCTTGACATTTAACACAAGTACGAGTCAGTGCTTGAGAAAAGGTACCAGTTGCTTTTTTCTGATAAGTGAAGATCCATATGAGCCTGGGCATCGACATAGGCTGATCAAGATATACACCGATCATATAATTGTAAAAAAAAGCGTGTTAGAAGTTTCTATCAACTTGTGTAGATTCTAATACGACATAGATGATGTGCCTACATTGTTCAGAAACCTAAATTGTTAATTTCCCCGTGCACTGACTCTTTTATAATAATTAATATTGCACCGAGGCTTACAGTGCTATCGAAATAATTTGAAAATTAGTGTAACTAATACGGTAGTACATGTAACCTTAATCTAAGTTAGTGAATATTATGATACGAATACAATATATGTTGGCTAAGAGCAGTGCCTGATAAGACTGATATCCTAATTTAATACTCTACAAAATAAAGAATATACATAATAATAATCGCATTAGAATATATATATATATATATAATTAAAGCATATCAAGTATAACTGAATCGGATTTGTTTTGTCAAAGGAATTAGTTGTTTACACTTGTAATTCATTTTAGTTTGGTCGCAAATAGCAAATGCACGTATTTATCTACATGACTTTCAAATTGTCTAATGTTTCTACTCCGTTGTATCAATGCTCCTTGTTTTAATTAAATATTAAATACTCTACTATGATATTTGAACATTTCAGACCTGCTTTACGGAAGAAGACGCTACTGGGAACGGCTTTAATTTAGGCTGTAGGCCTCCTCACACATAAGCGACCCCCCCCCCCCCCCCCCGACGTCAACTTGCGTGTACTGGCGAATAGGACATGAGTAAAATTCGTTCCCATTAGTATATGTACGTTGTACATCGTTGGAGTGTTCATATGCATGCGTTTGTGAGCTTTTGTGTCCGTTGCGATTAGTCTTGTTCGTCGGAAATTTTTGAATATGTTGACAAATTTGTGGCGAATAAAAGTTTCGTCTATCATTCGTTAAAATTTGTTTTAATACGTTAACCAATCGAAAAGTCTTTGCATGAGTTCGTAAACTGGCGTTAGAGGTCGCAAGTTATCACGTTGTGATCAGCTAATTTGTATATCAAGCGATCGAAGACGATCCCATGACGAATCTTTGCGATAGTTTGCGAACTTGTACGAAATGTAGCGAATAATTACGTATTGAAGCTAATTGAATACGAAATTTCATGACTAATGAAAGCGAATTGTAACGATTGGTTGACGTTCAAAAACGAACGGCATACCCTTGCATACGAGTCATTACTAAGGGTTACTACGACATACGAATCCAACGCGAATCACAACGTATCTAAATTTCTTGAGTATCTCAACAGTTTTGTGTAGTTCTTGAATTTCATATATGAAAGGAGGAGGCTAAATGTCTAGATTATATGTTATTCCTTCGTCAAAACGAAAGATATACAACGCCTGAGGCTGCAGTACGTGGCTTCTATGGCCTACCAAGAAGTCGTCCAGCGCCAATTTAATATCCACCAGTTCATCAGAGGCCGATTTAGGTGGAGAAGAGGAGCCAGAGCACGTCGCATCTGGAGAAGACTATGACTGCATCCCGAGAGACGGCGCCAATTTGGCATCCATGATCAGCTCATGGCTGAGCTTAGAAGAGAAGATCCTAGAACTTTCAAGAAATTCCTCTGCATGCCAACTGAAATGTATGATGAAATATTCGATAGGGTCGTCGGTCATCGCCTCTGAAAACAACACACCTGGTACAGGGAGCTCTTGGATCCAGGTCTCAAGATAGCTGCCACTCTACGTCACCTGGTTTCTGGTGCCAAGTGCTCATACATGAAGTACTCCTGGCGGGTCGCTGAGAATACCCTCTCTGTAGTGGTCAAAAAAGTCTGTCATGCTATATGTGAGGAATATGTTGATGAGGTTATGACAGCCCCGTCCACACCTGAAGAATGGAAAAAACTGGCTGATGGCTTCCTCAAGAAGTGGAACTTTCCTAATTGTGTTGCTGCCATTGGTGGCAAACGCATAGCCATCAAAAAGCCTGCCAGCTCTGGTTCCTAATATTATAATTATAAGGGTTTCTTCAGCAGCATCTTACTGGGCATTGTCGACTCAGACTACAAGTTCGTGTGGTGAGTATAAGTCCACATAAATTTTACTGCATCTAAAAAGTTGAAAATCAAACAGCAGTCAAACAGCAATACGACGTGGTGTCGAGTCGGAGAAAGTTAGAAAGCAAATTGACTCCACCGGGTTTTCGCCAGTCTTGTATAGCGTCCGGTAAGGGCCGTATGCGGAAATACTTTTTCGGAAAGCTTCGGAAGCATGCGCAAGGTTGCGTTTCGGTTCGCATGTTTGCGTTCCTAATCGCTAATGGAAAGAACAAAGATTGTTTGCGCGACCTAACGCATTTTAGCGAATAACAGTAACCGTTCGTCACACTTCGTAAATAATTCGCAATAAATAGTTCCCCTACGTTTACCTTTCGTTATATTATAAATTATGTAACAAATTTTCAAACTGTCTTGGTCCAAATTCGTCAAAATTCGTCAGAATTGACAAATTTCACCAATTCGTCAGGCTGCGTTAAATGGATTCGCCTATGTGTGAGGATGAACAGGTATTCTAGTATGTGGTCCTACTGCAATGATACAAAAACAAAGGTTAAACCCTTGACTGTACACCCAATGGGTCGTAAACTACCATTTCGTTTTAACTGACACTCACCTTTGAACACAACTAGTGGTCCTACTGCAATGATACACACACATGTATAAACCGATAAATGCACACCCAATGGGTTGAAAACTACCCCAAAAGTTTAAAATCAGACACACACACACACACACACACACACACACACACACACACACACACACACACACACACACACACACACACATACATACGTGTTCACACATGAAACCCACTACATGTGACATAACACCTGAAAATGACTACAGTGCTTACAAGAGGTTATAGAGAAATAATAAACGCATTTTAAGGTAAAATTGACATACAGAAACGTATCTGGGGGTCCGTATGCATTCTTACTTTGAAATTGCACGTGCAAACCACTACAGTGTCACATGATAAACCTGAAGCACAACGGAAACCGACGACATGCAACCAACTACCAGTTCTAAACACACATGCGCCGTGGTTGTTGTCTCTTAATGCATCTGCACAGTCTTAACACTGTCTTCACTTATGGCCAAAATGTTATATAGACATTAAACATTTCCCACATACAACACATCTGTAGTGAGCAATTTCTCCTTTTGTCAAAATGTTTTCAAAAGTCCTTTGCTGAAGCGGCTTCAGATTAATCGGAAGAATGATTCCACGTCGGAATGTCAATAAGGCCCCAAGTCGCCTGACGTGGTTCATATCAAAAATAGATAAAGACAGCGTCTGCCTAGGCACGAGAGCATCTGTTATGAATTATTATTATAACTGTGACGTTCGGTTATCAGGATCAACCTTAGAAACGTCTCGTAAATTTAGCGTAGAGCTCTGTTTTGAACGTGAACTGTCTGATCGAACTGAACTATGCGTCTTCCCAGGCTGATTTGAACCTTTGTTGAGGATCGATGTGCTTTCTTTAGGATGGAGTGTTTTGACGGTGTTGTGCATTATATGCACGTTAAAATAAGTAAGCCTTTGTTAAGGGACGTAAGTATAACATCTGTATCATTAGTTCTACTAACTACTAACTGGAGATCTTTATATAGAAAATGTTTATTTTAGGTAGGCTCATTGAAAATAATATTTTTTTTAACCTTTTTCCACTTACAACTAATCAGCAGCAGACGACTTTGAAAACCTGTTCGCAAAATATATGTAATAAAAAAACCAAAGACAACCCGTATTGAATATAATTGAAGAAATAGTGGCAAAAGAAGAAATTGTTCATCATGAGCGTTTCTCCTTTTGCCACAATGTTTTAAAAAAATTGTCTGCTGCAGAGGCGTCAAAATAGGTCTATAAGAAAAGATTGTGTTTATCATAGTGTCGCCACTATTGAAAGGTCCAGTCATTTCTGTCTTATAAGACACTTTTCTTATCTGAACATTTTTACAGCCCGAGTCATATATGTGTTTCAAGGCACCGCGCAGACAGGATTTTGGTACCATTATGTAAGTAGCCGGCGGTTACCAAACTGTCCATACCAATGGAATTCGAACCTTCGACCTGCCACTCCCGAATCGAATGTCTTAATCAGTAGGCTATCGAATCGGAAGGAGGGAAATGGTTATGTGAACAAATTACGGAATCGGAGGTTTCATGATGGTGGATCTCACAAACCTCTTTTCCGAACGTCCTTGACATTCTACATTTTGTGTAAAAACCCACCCACCTGCCAAGGCCATAAACACATTATAGTGTAACCCAATCTCTATGATATGTCATCTACCTGCTATGGCCGACCTTTCAGGGAGCTAAACACACATGCACTGTGTCTAGCGATGTTGGCTCTTAATGCATCTGCACAGTCTCACCACTGTCTTTTCTTTCGGCCAAAATGTTATATAGACATTAAACCTTTCCCACATACAACATATCTGAAGTGAGCAATCTCTCATTTTGTCAAAATGTTTTCAATCGTCCTTTGCTGAAGCGGTCTCAGATTAATCGGAAGAATGATTCCACGTCGGAGTGTCAATAAGGCCCCAAGTCGCCTGACGCGATTCATATTAAAGTAGAAATAGACTGTGTGTGCCTAGGCACGAGAAAATCTGTTATAAATTATTATTATAACTGTGACGTTCGGTAATCAGAAACAAATCTTAGAAACGTCTCGTAAATTTAGCGTAGAGTCCATCGATTGTCTGTTATGAACATGAACTGTCTGATCGAACTGTGCGTCTTCATAGGCTGATTTGAACCTTTGTTGAGGATCGATGTGCTTTCTTTAGGATGGAGTGTTTTGACGGTGTTGTGCATTATATGCACTTTAAACTAATCAAGCTTTTGTTAAGTAACGAAATGATTTCAATGGGTTGGCCTTGGTGGCGTATTAAACCCGTATCATTATTTGTATTAACTGGATATCTTTTTGTAGAAAAACGTTTATTTTAGGTAGTTTCATTGAATAGAAAATATTTTATCTTTTTCCCACTTACATCTCATCCGCAGCAGACGAATGGCGGACATTAGCTCCTCCGGACATCATCCCCTTCGTAGGAAAGTGCATAGGCGGACATTAGCCCCTCACATGCGGCGTTATGCGCATCACCTAATTGATGAACGCGGACATTATCCCCTTCACCTAATTGACGAAAGCGGATATTATACGCTTCGTATACGGACATTATTCCCTTCATAGTCTTGCTGAAAGCGGACATTATCCCCTTCGATATTAATAAAGAACATCTATTTAATCTGTACTGGATTAACCCTTTTCCTTTCCCTTATCCCCGATACCTAAGATGGCATTGACTACATCAAGGCAATGGTATGGACAGTCCCTAATCTAATTAGTGACAAAAGTAGAACAGTTTGTGAGTAAAGGAGATATTGCTAGTTTTGAGCAAAAACTCCTTCAGTCTCAATATTTTCTTAAATCCTCTGCTGAAAGCGTTTTGAGTTTTTATATCTATAGGTGCTACCTATTTACGAGAAAAAACGTGAGATAAATGTTAACCAAACTTAAAGAGCAAACTTTGGCCATAACAAACGCGATGTTCGTTAAAAAAAAGAATTGCATGATCACAAAATGTTCGGAATTCATATTGCTGAAGTCTATTATTACGAACAGGAAATAATAAAGTAAAGACTTTAATGCGGGAAACAACGTCACTCGATTTGTACAAAAGTTAGATCACAAGAAAATAACACAGCACTTTTATGACCTTATTAAAATGTCGATTTAGAATTTTGAAAATTATTAACTAGACGACAACGATATTCAGTTAATGTTTTATATCTGACCGACCGGTTTTTTTACATAACTAAAATGGCGACTCCCATGGATTTCAGCCAGTTTCATTTAATGGGTTACGAAAAAAAATGCTCACATCTGTTACCTTTGAACGAAAAAAAACATTTATGTTTTTTTTTCGTATGCGTTACAGATTGAGAAACAAGTATATTTCTTCGAATAAGCACAATAAATAGCACATACTATACAATAAATACAGAGAAAGAACACAGCGACTTCATTTATTTATACATTAACACATTCTTAAGTTACTTCGTAAGTCTAATCAGGGTGAGTGTATTAAATTTAATTGAACAAACACGGTCTACTGTTAGAACCAATAGTGTTTAAGAATTGTTTAATGCCCTTTTGTCTAATAGGTAAGTATAGGCAAACTGTTAAACATACAAATTTCGGATTGAATATTTGAAATGAAAATCCAGTAATTGTTCAATAAAGAAAATATATACTTTGTTTATTATCGAGTAATTGAAAACAAACTGTTGAAGGGGTTAATGTCCGCTATGTGAAGGTGCTTATGTCCGTCATCTCATAAATAATGAAGGGGATAAGGTAGTAGGTTGCCAAAAGGTAGTGGATTGTCTGGTGTGCATCAATGTATAAAACTGATGAATGCACACCCAAAGGGTTGAAAACTACCCGACAGTTTAAACATCAGACACACACACACACACACACACCATCAGGTCGTTACAAACACACACCTTTTAACACATCTAGTGGTCCTACTGCAATGATACAAAAACATGGGTTAAAGCGATGAATGCACACCAAATGTATTGTAAACTACGCTAAGATTTAACCTCACACTCACCTTTTAACAAAACTAGTGGTCCTACTGCTATGATACACACACATGAGTAAAACCGATGATTCCACACCAACTGGGTTGTAAACTACCATAAGGTTATTACTCACACACACCTTTTAACAAATATAGTGGTCCTACTGCAATGATAAACAAATATGGCTTTAAGCCATGAATGCACATCCACTAGGTTGTAATCTAACATAAGGTTATTACTCACACACACCAACATACCTTTTAACAAAGCTAGTGGTCCTACTACAATTATACAACAACATGGCTTAAAGCGATGAATGCACATCCAATGGCTTGTAAACTAACATAAGGTTATTACTCACACACACATTTAAAACATCTGGTGGTCCTACTTCAATGATACACAAACATGGGTAAAACCGATGAATGCACACACAATGAGTTGTAAACATCCATAAGGTCTTAACTCCCACTCACCTTTTAACACATCTAGTGGTCCCAGTGCAGTGATACACAATCATGGGTAAAACCGATGAATGCACACACAATGGGTTGTAAACATCCATAAGGTCTTAACTCACACTCACCTTTTAACATATCCAGTGGTCCTACTTCAATGATACACACACATGGGTAAAACCAATGAATGCACACACAATGGGTTGGAAACATCCATAATGTCTTAACTCACACTAACCTTTTAACACATCTAGTGGTCCTACTTCAATGATACACAACCATGGGTAAAACCGATGAATGCACACACAATGGGTTGTAAACATCCATAAGGTCTTAACTCACACTCACCTTTTAACACATCTAGTGGTTCTAATGCAATAATACACAAACATGGATAAAACCGATGAATGCACACGCAATGGATTGTAAACTACCATTAGGTTTTATCTCACACTCACCTTTTAACACATCTACTGAGCGATCATGGTAAAACGAAAAAACTTCGTGTGTTTATCTGAAATGTCTTTCTTTTGTCTGTTTCATTGGAACTTTGAAACAAAAAGTCTGAAGCGAGATTTTGGAAGTATATATAGCACACTAGACGCAGAAACAGTATTTGTTAGTCAAAAGCCTTTTAAGTGTTCCGTCTGAGTGTTCAGTCCGGTGAAATACAGGGCTTTAAACGTGCAGCCCAATTCTTAACTGAGCCATATAACCAATTAAAACAAACAATAAGGAGGAATTCAATTGTTTTCGGTTATACTAAAACAAATATTTTTTTTATGAACTACATAGCAAAAGCGTCAGATTGTAGGGCTTCAGAGGCAACTGCGAAAAAGTTAAGTTGCTGTTAACATTGGCAAGGTTAAAGGTCCTTGGTTTTACAAGGAGCTGCCATCTCGCGGGACGGCTCAAATACTACTATTTATTATCCTGACACCGATTTGTCAGGCATATTCCCTGAAACCTGAAACGCCAATGAAGTTAGCCATTGCTTTTATTGTTAAAGTATTTTGTATGACCAGATCTTAGATCAAAAGCTGTTCTCCCATGCCCGAAACGAACGCTCTTAGCACTGAATCACGGAGATGGTTAAGATAAAGCATACATGTAGAACGCCGTCACTGTTCTTTGTAGTAAGAACAGACTATTGCACATAATATAATAAAATATTGACGTAATGTTATAATGTGTGCACACAATATAGTATTATATGGACATAATATAAATAAGGATGCACATCACGTTATAAACTGTCTGCATGATATTAAAATGTATCAACATGATAAATTAAAAACTCTCAGGATATAAGTAAAAGGCAACAGCATTTTACGATATATACTGATATATTATAAATGTGGTTTATCTAGGGTGGTAATTCAAGCTTCCATAATAATGTAATAAAAAGAAAAATAATGCTAGAGTTACATGACTACCAACGACAATGCCGGCGTTTCATTATACTTGTTTAATTACTTTTTACGTTCACATTTTTTTTTAAATTACATTTAAAGATGTGCAGTAACACAGTCAGCCCCCACTGTACAGAATGGTGTAAGACGGATACATGCAACAGTGAACTATGTAGAATTACAGGTATTGTTCCCCCGGAATTCTTCGGCTAAACTCGCTAATAACTCAAATTAGGTCGGATGTCTTAATAGTTAATGAATGTGTGATACGTTTAAAATATTTATTTAATGGACATACTGGTGATATATTCAGAACAGTGACTGATACTTTAACCATTCGGTTTTAACTACAACCGGAACTGCGTCATTGATTTTTGTATTACGTCATTAACATGGAATTTTCTATTATCCAAAATCTAATTTTAGAAATAGACGAGTATGGCCTGATGTGTAGCCCCTCCCAGTGCACATTTGTCTAACAGATAGGCCATTTTACGTCTGCAAGATCCTATTCGTAGTTAAATGTGCATTTGCCATATTCTAAGCACTAATTATTCATTGAATTCAGACGACAATTCGAGGGTCAAAACTCAGTATCTGCTGTAATTTGATTGGATGAATTGTTATCGTTAGTTTACGTAACAGCTGTTGCCGACATTCTCGTTTAAGTTTAATCAGAAACTCTATGGTAACCAATATGGGACCAACCAAAATATTTCAGTTGCGTCTAACGACTTTAGGTATTTATTACACTCAGCTTTGACGTCATTTAAAGATTTGTAGTCGTGCAATTACTGCGGTTACACATCACGTGTTTTTGTCTGAATATGCCATAATATATATATATAGAACATATATTATTTAAGAACACTAAAGCCTCTGGTGAGACCCGTATCTTCAATGGGCGCACATGCATTAAGATTTCGAATTGCTAGACGCGTTCATATATAGAGTTCATACACAGGCCTGATTACTATCTTGTTGTGGGAACATATGAGCCGTGCCACCAGAAAAAACAACATTATGGACTCTGCGTAATGTATCGACCAAGATCAGCCTGCGTTAATCCGGACCGGCACACTCGGTCTCAGGGGTATATAGGTATAGAGAAATGATTCTTGAAACAGAAAATCCACAGGAGGCGAAAACTGTCTGTCCGGGTAAGTTTGCGCGACATGCTTGGAGGCTAATCCGGATCGAAATTTTACGCAGAATCAACGTGGAACGGCTCACATAATTATCATTGTCTAGTATTTTCTAAGTATTACATTACCGCGTACTATGCAATATGTCATTCGATTCACCATGACCGCTGCAACTGGGGATCGAACCATCGACAGCCGTTCCGAAATCCCCGACACTAATCAGTCGGCCAAGGCGGATTGCTAATCTGAGGTATCATTTTCCGTGATGTTTCAGGGTTTTAAAAAACCGAAGGTCGTGAGTGTTATTCCTGTAACTCGCTGCTAGAGTTCGAGGACTGTAATAGTATACAGCAATGTCAGAAAGACGAGGTTCGAATTTAATAAACACTTTTGCACAAACAGATAATCTGCCCAGAAAATGTTGACACAAAAATATGGGAACTCCATGTAAATGAGCATATACTTATTGAACAGAGATTAAAATAATGTGACAAAAGGAGAAATTGATCATCATGAGCAATTTCACCTTTTGTCATATTATTTACAAAAAATTATCAATTTAACTTGCCTTGTCATCAATTGTCAAACTTTCTCAGATTCGACATTTTGTCTCTGAAAAACCTTGCCTCTCTAAAACCTTTGGCTACGAAACCGATGCAATATTTAGGCAACAGTATTTATAAACAATATTAGAATTTTAAGAGCCTCAAATTACTTACTTTGCTATTTTATGCACCGAAACCCGTTCTGATTTCACTTTGAAGATAACGACCAAAATCGCGTTGCTTTAACTGATAAACGGTATAGTAGTTCTGCCATGAATTAGATTTCATTCAGTCACCATTATTTTCAGCTCTGCCACACAGAAACAACTCAAAACAAGGCACTTGGTGTAGCTGTTCATACCCATGGTTGTAAGCAAGCCCAGGTCAGTGATTTATAAATCATTCTATAATACAGACGCTTTTTATCGCCTCTGTGGTAAACGAATTTTGAAAATATTGATAGAAAATGAGAAACTGCTCAGTTAGACAAATTCTCGGAAATAGAACACGAGAGCGTTGCTCTGGGAAACATATACATTGCCGTAATTATTACGTGTGGTAAAAGAGCGACCTGCACAATCATGCCAAGAATCCAAATGATTTCTACCTTATATAATTGGCGAACAATACAGAGATTGAGCTAGCTGATGTGGATCAGCACCTCTCATATATTTTCTTAATTTTCCGGACGTCATATTAGCCGTTCCAAGAGAAAACCAACATTATGGACTCTGCGTAATATATCGACCCAGATCAGGCTAATTATGGGTCGACACATTCCATCTTATGGGGGGATAGATGTATAGAGTAATGATTCCTGAAACAGAAAATCCACAGTAGGCAAAAAGTGTCTGTCCGGGTTATCCTGCGCGGCATGCTTAGGCTGATCCGGGTCGATACTTTACGCAGAGTCCACAATGTTGTTTTCTATTGGGACGGCTCATGTCATTTAACCGGAGCGAAATGGAGCGTACGATAGGCTGAGATGAGTCTTCACCATTTGTAGGGACAAAATACCACGTTCGTCTAACGCAGTTTAGAGAGTAGAAAAGCAAATGGAGCTATTTTATGGTTTAAACAAAGTGCTCACCGAAAGGGGATACCAACGCTCGTCTGATTTTATATAACTTAAACTCGACAGTAGTTTGTGCACATCATGAGTTTTAATTTTAAAGTAAAACCTGTTGTACAAATAGTGTACATGAAGTGACACAATTCATGTAAATAAATCGTGATTTCGTTTGAGTTATATCACCCTGCATTATAAATGCATCGTGATTTAGTTTTAGTTATATCACCTGTATTATGAATGCATTGTGATTACGTTTTATTTATATCCCCTGCATTAAAAATGCATCGTGATTTAGTTTTAGTTATATCCCCTGCATTATGAATGCATCGTGATTTAGTTTTAGTTATATCCCCTGCATTATAAATGCATTGTGATTTAGTTTTAGTTATATCCCCTGCATTATGAATGCATCGTGATTTAGTTTTAGTTATATCCCCTGCATTATAAATGCATCGTGATTTAGTTTTAGTTATATCCCCTGCATTAAAAATGCATCGTGATTTAGTTTTAGTTATATCCCCTGCATTATGAATGCATCGTGATTAAGTTTAAGTTATATCCCCCGCATAATAAATGCATCGTGATTTGGCTTTAGTTATATCTTCGTAAAGTACTAACCGGATCAGCACAAGAATGTCGCGCAAGATTACCCGGACGGACACTTTTCGCCTCTTGTTGATTTCTTGTTTCAATAATCATTACTCTATACCTCTATCCACCTCACACCGAATGTGTCGACCCGGATTAGCCTGTACGGATTACACAGGCTGATCTGGGTTGATACATCACTCAGAGCCATACTTTTGGTTTTCTCGTGCTGATTTACCAGATATAAGAGGAGGTGACCAATTTAGATGGCATTTCTGGCTAATGCCAGACCTACTTGTTTACTTTAGTACACCGGGTACTCCACCTATTAACTTTACTAAGTTCTGAAGAGTGACGCCAACGGCTCATCCAACATCATAAATACATAAGACATTAGAAATACTAAAACCAGTTGTGGTGCCTGCAATCGTCCGATAAAATATTTAGGGTGAAATAATATGAGCCGTTCCATGATAAACCCAACATCATGGACTCTGCGTAGTGTATCCACACAGATCAGCATGCGCATTTCGAGCAGGCTTATCAGGGCCGACACCTACCGTCTCAGGGGGATAGAGGTATAGAGTAACGATTCCTGAAATAGAAAATTCACAAGAAGCAAAAATAGTCTGTCCGGGATAGCCTGCGAGGCATGCTTAGGCTGATGTGGGTCGATACTTTAGTTTACGCAGAGTCCACGATATTGGTTTACTCGCGGGACGGCTCATATACAGATCAACCAGACTATCTGATCACTAGAAGTAAACATTGTTTGTTCTAGAGGGTTCTCATGAACGTCTTATGGGCGACTTGTTGGCGAATATTACAAACCAAGTTCTGGCTGCGTGAATGCATATCTTGATCTGAAATACAGAGATGACAGAGACCGTTCATTAATTCATCCTGAAACGCAATCTCATTAACCCTTTCCCACCTTCAAACAAACGTTACAGCACTCTAGGTACACATTGATACCTCTATAAGTAAAAGTAAATGTAATGAATAAATTTAACACATTGTTGTTAAAAGAAGAAATTGCTCGTGCTCATCAATTTGTTTCTTTGATCACACTGTTTCCAAATGTCGTCTTCTTCAGATGTGTCAAAATGCGTCTGTACGTGGAAAAGGAAAGAAATAACCCTTTCCAACATACAATAAATCTACAGCTGACCACTTTGAAAACGTCTGGGCAAAAGTAAGAAACAAGTCTATAAATTCAAAACATTGTGGTTAATGGCGAAGTTGCTCTTTATTATCAATATTTTTTTTCGCAACAATGTTTTTCAACGTGTAATGCTGCATTTGCGCTGAAATTAGTCTAGATGTTTGAAAGAAAATGTTTTCTATTAAAAGTATCAACTTTTGTTTTATTTTCAGACCTGTTCGGCGACAGGGTTATTTAACGCATCAGATTGTACCTCGTGCTGTAGGGGAGACCTGTGCAATACCAATTGTACACACATAGGTATGATTATGATGTACTTTCATTTCTTAAACCGAAGTTTTTTTTCAAAAATCTTATCCGATTTGAAACTTACATTACTGGCAATCCATACCGAGTGTAATGCTTCGATTCGATCTCTATGATTGCATCGATCCTTGTGTCATAGAGATATAACCGTTAATTCGATCTCTATGATTGCATCGATCCTTGTGTCATAGAGATATAACCGTTAATCCGATATGCTGTATATTAGATTCGATCTCTATGATTGCATCGATCCTTGTGTCATAGAGATATAACCGTTAATCCGATATGCTGTATATTAGATTCGATCTCTATAATTGCATCGATCCTTGTGTCATAGAGATATAACCGTTAATCTGATAGGCTGTATTAATGTTTCGATTCGATCTCTATAATTGCATCGATCCTTGTGTCATAGAGATATAACCGTTAATCTGATAGGCTGTATTAATGTTTCGATTCGATCTCTATAATTGCATCGATCCTTGTGTCATAGAGATATAACCGTTAATCTGATAGGCTGTATTAATGTTTCGATTCGATCTCTATAATTGCATCGATCCTTGTGTCATAGAGATATAACCGTTAATCTGATAGGCTGTATTAATGTTTCGATTCGATCTCTATAATTGCATCGATCCTTGTGTCATAGAGATATAACCGTTAATCCGATATGCTGTATTAAGAGTCGTCTTCCTTGAAAACTTCTTACGACAAAAATGTTTCGTTTGGAAATCAAAATGTATCCATTTATTACATATTTGAAAGCATAGAAGGAAGAAGAGATAAATGATCATTTTACACTTCTTCTTTTCTCACACTGTTTTCATAAGCCGTCTACGTCAGATTCTTCTAAAGCTTTCTATATTTTCCAGACATTAATTATGTCACACTCTTGAATATGAAAACTCATTCGGAGAAGACGCTTCTTACAAAGCATATCATTTTTTTTTTTTTTTTTAGGCGTCCATTATTTCTTTAAATTCAACATATTTTTTATATAATTTGTTTTGTTGTTCTTCTTTATAATAGAGCCATCCCGCGAGAAAACCAACATTATGGAGGCTGATCCGGTCGATACTTTATGAAGAGTTTACAATGTTGGTTTTCTTGCGGGACGGCTCGTATTTGTTTTTTGTTGTTGTTTTTGTATTCTTCGTATTATTGTTTGTTTGTTGTAGTTGGACAAATAAAGAGCAAATATTTCGATTAAATATTAGTTACAGGAACACGATGTCCTATTGTAGTAATCCATGAAAGTATAGTAATTAGTTAGTATAATGGTACACGCATATAGGTATTTAAGGTACAACCAGTAGTTTTGTATTTTGTACAAGTATATCAAAGGATTGTTAAAACTATTATAACAATGTTTTCTCTACAGCTGTTTCTTTCAGGAACATATTTTGATTATCTTTGTCCTTTTTATTATTACATGTTTAATAAAGATATTCTCATTCGTATTCTATTACTTTGTTGTTTTTGTGTCAATAGAAAACGGTAATGCTGCGTCACCAAAGTCTGTACAGTATACATGTAACACCGTTATGAATGTACCTTCTGATACGATTTGTTAATGTAGCCCAACTTCTCTCCTGGAATACAGTGTTGTAGAGGTAGAGCGTCGGCCTCTCCTACCGAAGGTCCCGGGTTTGAATCCCGCGATAATCTGGTTCTGCATTTGGAATTCTTCCACATAATCGGCGCGAGTACTGGTTAAGTCTCCATACAGAAACACATTGATAGGTTCCGTGATATAACTGAAAGTTCACATTTTGAAATAATAGTCAATGCGATACCATTTCAAATAGCAAATATGAACTGACAGTTTTATAACATAGTCGTGTTAAAAGACTTCAGATTTTGAAATCAGTCATGTTGACGTGACACGGTTGAAAATGACCGTACAACCGTTTAAACCTGCTGCAGCGAGTGTAGGGTCAATGCGATACCATTTCAAACAGTTTACAATTAGAGAAGAACAGCAAAAGGACAGCAGACATGAACTGACAGCATGTTAAAACTGTTTAGATGTTGAAATCATAGTCGCATTGACCCGACACGGTTGAAGACGACCGTACAGCCATTCAAACCTTCTGCAGCGAGTAAAGGGTCAATGCGATACCATTTCAAACAGTTTATAATTAGAGAAGAACAGCAGAAGAACAACAGACATGAACTGACAGCATGTTAAAAGTGTTTAGATTTTGAAATCATAGTAGCGTTGACGCGACACGGTTGAAGACGACCGTACAGCTGTTAAAACCTGCTGCAGCGAGTGTAGGGTCAATGCTATACCATTTCAAATAGTTTACAATTAGAGTAGAACAAAAGAAGGACCGCAGACATGAACTGACAGCTTGTTAAAAGCGTTCACATTAGGAAATCATAGTAGCGTTGACGCAACACGGTTAAAAACGACCGTAAAGCCGTTCAAGCCTGTTGCAGCGAGTGTTGGGTCAATGCTATGCCATTTCAAACAGTTTAAAATTAGAGTAGAACAGCAGACATGAATTGACAGCTAGCTAAAAACGTTTCGATTTTGAAATCATAGTCACATTGAAGCGACACGATTGAAGACGACCGTACAGCCGCTCAAACCTGCTGCAGCGAGTGTAGGGTCAATGCTATACAATTTATAACAGTTTACAATTACAGTAGAACAAAAGAAAGACAGCAGATATTAACTGACAGCTTGTCAAACCTGCTGCAGGTTTATGAAATCATAGTCGCGTTGACGCCACACGGTTCGAACCTGCTGCAGCGAGTGTAAGGTCAATGCGTTACCATTTCAAACAGTTTACAATTAGAGTAGAACAGCAGACATGAACTGACAGCTTGTCAAAAAGCGTTCAAATTTTGAAATTATAGTCGCTTTGACGCGACACGGTTAAAAAACTACCGTACAGCCGTTCAAACCTGCTGCAGCGAGTGTAGGATCAATGCTATACCATTTCAGCCAGTTTACAATTAGAGTAGAACAAAAGAAGGATAGCAGACATGACCTGACAGCTTGTCCAACCTGCCTCAGTGTTTTTGAAATCATAGTCGCATTGACGAGACACGCTTGAAAACGACCCTACAGCCGTTTGAACCTGCTGCAGTGAGTGAAGGGTCAATGCTATACCATTTCAAATAGTTTACAATTAGAGTAGAACAGCAGACATGAACTGACAGCTTGTTGAAAGCGTTAAGATTTTGAAATTATAGTCGCTTTGACGCGACAAAAATGACCGTACAGTTGAACGGTTGAAAATGACCGTACATCCGTTCAAACCTGCTGCAGCGAGTGTAAGGTCAATGCTATACCATTTCAAACAGTTAACAATTAGAGTAGAGCAAAAGAAGGACAGCAGACATGAACTGACAGCTTGTCAAACCTGCTGCAGGTTTTTGAAATCATAGTCGCGTTGACGCCACACGGTTTAAAAATACCGTACAGCCGTTCGAACCTGCTGCAGCGAGTGTAAGGTCAATGCAATACCATTTCAAACAGTTTACCATTAGAGTAGAACAGCAGATATGATCTGACAGCTTGTTAAAAAGTGTTCAAATTTTGAAATTATAGTCGCTTTGACGCGACACGATTGAAAACGACCGTACAGCCGTTCAAACCTGCTGCATTGGGTGTAGGTCAATGCAAACCCATTTCAAACAGTTTACAATAAGAATAGAACAAGACAAGGCAACAGACGACATTAACATTACAGTTTGTTGAAAGCGTTCGGATTTTGAAATCATAGTCGCATTGACCTGACATGGTTGAAAACGACCGTTCAGCCGTTCAAACCTGCTGCATTGAGTGTATGTCAATGCGACACCATTTCAAACAGTTTACAATAAGAATAAAACAAGAAAAAGCAGGAGACGACATGAACATTACAGTTTGTTGAAAGCGTCTAGATTTTGAAATCATAGTCGCATTGACATAACACGGTTGAAAACGACCGTTCAACCATCCAAACCTGATGCAGCGAATGTAGGTCAATACGACACCATTTCCAACAGTTTACAATTACAATAAAACAAGAAAATGACAGCAGACGACATGAACATTACAGTTTGTTGAAAGCGTTCAAATTTCAAAATCATAATCGCATTAACCAGACACGGTTGAAAACGACCGTTTAGCCGTTCAAACCTGCTGCAGCGAGTGTAGGTCAATGCGACACCATTTCAACCAGTTTACAATTAGAATCGAACAAGAAAAAGACAGCAGACGACATTAACATTACAGTTATTTGAAAGCGTTCAGATGTTGACATCATAGTCGCATTGACCGGACACGGTTGAAAACGACCGTTCAAACCTTCTGCATTGAGTGACGGTCAATGCGACACAATTTCAAACTGTTCACAATTAGAATAGAAAAAGAAAAGGACAGCAGACGACATGAACATTACAGTTTGTTGAAAGCGTTCAGATTTTGAAATCATAGTCGCATTAACCTGACATAGTTGAAAACCACCGTTCAGCCGTTCAAACCTGCTGTATTGAGTGTAGGTCAATGCGACACCATTTCAAACAGTTTACAATTATAATAGAACAAGAAAAGGACAGCAGACGACATGAACCTTACAGTTTGTTGAAAGAGTTCGGATTTTGAAATCATAGTCGCATTGACCTGACACGGTTGAAAACGACCGTTCAATCGTTAAAACCTGCTGCATTGAGTGTAGGTCAATGCGACAGCATCTTAAACAGTTTATAATTAGAATAGAACAAGAAAAGGACAGCAGACGACATGAAAATTACAGTTTGTTGAAAGCGTTCAGATTTTGAAATCATAGTCGCATTGACAGGACACGGTTGAAAACGATCACACATATCGGGCGAGCATGTTGACTTGATGATATGTATACCAAGTTTGAATATTGATAATGTCTGTTCAAAAACTAGGTCACTAGGCCAAATTGAAGGAAAATCTCATTAACACTGTATAAACCGCATTTTCTGCTTCAGCAGTTTAAAATTAGGTCAGAATGTTTACCTTAATGATATCTGGGCCAAGTCCGAATATGGGTCATGCCGGGTCGAAAACTAGGTCACTTGGCCAAAGTGAAGGAAAATCTTGTTAGCACTCTAGATGCCGCATTTTTGCTTCAGCAGCTTGAAATTTTGCCTGAATTATATCTAGGTCAAGTTAGATTAGTGGTCTTATTGGGTCAGAAACTAGGTCACTACGCCAGCTTGAAGGGTAATCATGTTAACACTCTGGAAGCTGCATTTTTAACTTGAGCATGTTGAAACTTTTTCAGAATGTTTGACGTCAGAATGTTTATTTTAATGATATCTAGCCCATATTCGAATATGGGTCATATCAGCTAAAATTAAAATAGGTCACTATGTCAAATTAAAGAAAACCTTGATAACACTCTGGAGGCTGCATTTTGAATCTTTGTCAGAATAATTGTCTTGTTGAGTTTTGCATTGATCAAACACTTTTTCCCAGTTTATTTCATGGTTTAGAGAATGTTTTCTACTTGGTGCAAGTTGATTTAACATTGACATATTTCTCAAATATGATTAGGCAGAAACTTAAAAATATTCTGCCTAAACCTGCTGTTAAATTTACTTATGTTTTTTTCGTGTCTTAAATGTGTATACTTGTGAGCTTTTGCACTCAGGTGAGCGATATAGTGCCAACAAGGTTCTCCTGTTTTCAAATTGTCTGTTTCATAATATTTACTATTTTTAATATGATCTTTCAACTTCTTATAAATACATTCATAAACCTAAGCTGCGATTGTTATTTTCTTTGACATTTTCCCTACTTCTCCAACCTTCTTGCAGTCCCTAGGCCGTCAGTACTTTCAGTGCTTTGATTACCATTTTCCTGAAACAGGTGACATTGCAGCATTCCCGGAACATCGACTCGATTTAATCCCCAGCAGGTCGGTCAAGCGAATCGGAGTGACCCATTTGAGGCTAATTATGTGTCAAGTAAATCCGTCTAGCTATTGCTTTAGACTCTAGATTTATTGAGATTTGGCTTTTTTATATTGTTTTTCATAAAAAATTCATTTCCCTTTTTCTTCAAAGTCTTTAAGATGTTTTTACCCATAGTCTTGTGTAGACATAAATAGTATATAACAGACGATTTTCTGATGCGTTAGCACAAGACGATCGGTAAAAACGTCATTTATTTATCCAAGAAATTTCTTTAAGAAAAGTGTTACCAAGTATCAGCCTGCACATAGGGCAACTTGATCTTTTTCTGCACTTTTCGCCAATGTATTTTATCCCAAAACCAATATAAGAACAAATATGTCACCATTGGCAGTTTCTGTCCATCTGCCGTCTAAGCATGTATCTGTATTGGTCTTTGGAAGTGGGGTGTCTGTTTTCTGCAAGCTTGGTACAGCCTGGACTTTGTGGAGTTGAAAGTTCGGGGCAGGTGTCATTCCAGTCATTGTCTCCGAGTTTGGTCAGCTAATCTGCAAATATTATAGGAATTGGTCTAACTTCTTCTGCGCAGCGCTGAGAGATCTTGTTCATGATTCGTTTGGCATCGACGTTGGAATTGTCTGCTGGGTTGTTGTGGTTCAGTCTCTCGAATACGTTTTATATAAATGCTTATACATGTATACATATTTGTAAGTACTTAGAAATAAGTAATCGACACGATTATACACTTACGTCCGGTCACCGTGTGCGCAGAATAAAATTATTTTGAACAATCACTTTCGTTAAATAAATCAAACAATAATCCTACTAACATGTTATATGATATGTATAAATTGAAATAAATACATACATTTTTCATGAAAGTAAATGCCATTGACATGTCACTGATGTCTTATGCATACGCATTCGCTTCCACGAAATAATGGTTATGTATTATAAATTTTCAGTCGGATAATATTAAGTTTAAACTTGATATATCTTTTTTGAAACGAAGATTCGAAGTTGTTGATTAAGCTTATCTATTTATCTTTGATTGTACGTGTCAAGCAAGTCCTTACTATTTCTTTAATTGTTACTCTCAATCTTTAATTCCTGGATAGTGTGAAGATATCGCAGGAATCGAACGTACGATCATTTGCTCACGAGGCTAGCACTCCACCACAAACCAAAAGTCGAAGATGTTGCCATATCGATAATTGTATTTAATTCGCACAATTAAGACATAAATATACGTCTATGTAAAAAAGTAGCCCTATTATCATATGACTATCCAATGCACTAACAAGTATTATCGATAAGCATTTATAAAATATTTTACAATTTTTGATAAGATATTCACATTTCCAGCGTCAGTTCTCACAATCAGATTATTTCCAAGCCATGTTTCCGAGCATTACAAAGTTATAACAAGTTTGCAAATTAGTTTGCATGCTTTTTTCCCTACGTAACTATGCATTACGTCAATGAACGTATTAATGAATAGTTTCGGTCAATATTTTCTAACATTAATGGTACTTAGGTTCTAATAATGTTGAAAGTTCAGTTGATTCGTTTGACGGTAGTTAAGTAAATGGGTTCAGTTCAACCAATTCATCTTAAGTGTGTTCCCTGGTTTCTGACACCTGTATTCCACACAAGTTTCTCGAAGTAGCTAGGTACCGTCCGGCATCAACTATCTAGTGCATTGACAGAAAGCATAGACTTTATCCAACTATCGGACAGAATGATTCGTCAAACTGGGATTCGAATTTACGACATGGGATTGATAGCTCTCGTCGTTATCGACTATACATTCGCGACTCGGAAATAACAGACTTCGAAGAGGAGACGTGCATGTCATTGGATACAGTCTATTAGGGAGAATAAATGCACATCAATGGAGAGAAATTCGAGCTTTAGAATTCGAGGCACGATTAATTGAGATATTTAAGATAAGATACAAATAATCCTGGATCAAACATTACTTCGAATTTAAGAAAACTTCAACACAAGAATGTTCCAAATGAGAGCATTTGCTTTACAGTACATTGGTAAATTTATTTGTTCTGTTTTTCTAATCACATGATAGTTCAAGTACGAATATAAACGATATATATGTATGAGCTGTTTAATGTACAAAGCAATAGACCATGCAGTGTAGGAATATATAATATATGTTCAAAATGTATATTTGGGAGCAGGTGAAAAGGTGTTTGACAATGTATATATCATTGATGAGCAACGCTTTCTTTCTATCATACGTGTATTATGACCTTTATAATTATAGAAATTGCAATTTACAGAACAACAGAAGAAACATTTAATAGCCATTTATAGATTTATAGTCCTATGATCTTGTTTTGAATTCCAAATGACACGACTTATAAAATGAAAACGATAGATAAGGTAGTCAATCAGACACGGTACATACTGAGTATATATTGTTATTAACCCATTTGGAAGATATAATAATTAACGATGTTCACACAGGATATCTAAGGGATGTGTACATGTGTGATGTATCCATCTCGAAGTTTTCGTAAGGTACACCGTCACGTTTAGTGTCATCTAGGTCACTGTATTGATCATCTTTCTCAGTATTATCGGTATTTATCTGTGAATCTGCTACCAAAGCACCGGTGTTGCTGGAAGAATGTTATGTTATCTGTATATAATGATATGAAATATTGGATATCCGCACTCATTGTACTCATGTGTAATATAGTGTTATCTTAATATTTTATAGATACTGCCGTATTGTGCTACCTAAGATAGCTATTGTGACTGTATCCCCATCTGTAAGTCGTCGGCCCGACATCCTGTCCAAAAGGTCTGTAGCAAGGCAGTGTAAGTAGTATCCTTATGCAAACACATGGCATGTGTACGCATTGTCTATTTACGGGACAAATCTCCTACATATTCCTCCTCAAGGTTAACATTCGCATTCTTCGGCATCAACAACTACTATTGTTATCAAAAGTGTCAGTACAAAAAGTCCACTTTACCAATATTGTTAAATCTGAACAAGGTTACACTTATAAATAAGATATGACATTTTCCTCGAATTTCAAGATGATATATCGTACAATCTGACTAAAGTACACGATCTGACCAAATGTAAGATCTGATGGCTATCAATTCAAATTCATCTTCTTGTTTTATCGGATTTCCAATATCGCTATTTTTAGATCCAACAAGCTGTTTTGATTTGAACCAATCAGAGGACTCGTTTCAACAAACGTTTGGCTTAACCTTCAAAATGGCATCAATTGACAAAGTTGAGCAAATTTAAAATAGACCATTTAAAACCAGAGCAAAGAACATTTTTCGATGCTGTATGGTCAGGGAAAGACTGTATCGGTGTTTTGCCTCATTTCCGCATTTGTAGACATGATGTGGTCGTCGTAAGAACTATACACGCGTGTAAATCACTATGCAAAAATTGGGATCCCATGATAAATATAGATTTCTTTGGTAAATATAGACTTTTACTTTCACTTTCAAAAACGTGAAAGCAGGGTTTTGATTGGCTGGCGGAAAGGTCGGCTGAATGTGACCCTCTATCGGTTGTCCTCAGATCCTATGCGTAGCGTTAATAGGAGATGATTTTAATGAGATTGACATATCGTACTGGTATTTGGCATTTATGTGGATAGCCAAAAAAGTTCGGGAAAATGCTGTAGTGTATTATAATTTTCATGAAAACAAGACTTTGCTTTTTAATTCTAACAGTTTACTTTTAAGCCATGAGAAGTGAAAACAAAAGGGCCATGATGGCCTTGGATCGCTCACCTGATTTTATTTTTTTCACTTTAGCCATATAAGTCCCAACCTATGGTGGCCATAATTTTTGACCAATCAACGTGGCTTGAAGGAATCTGATAGATGGTCACCCTAGGAACATTTCTACAAAAGTATTTGATAATCGGCCTGTGCACGCACGACGCACGACGGACGCCGGACAAAAGGCGATCACAATAACTCACCTTGAGCACTTCATGATCAGGTGACCCAAAAAAGTGTTTTCGTTTAAAATATACTTAACGCATAGACCAAACACACAGAGCAACAACCCATGTTACCTACCTTTCCTGCATCCTGTTGTAAAGACGTATACCGTCAACTGCTCCACAAATAGTTTGAAAGTCCTCCTTTGTAAGCTTCAAAAGGTCGTTGCCTTCTTATTGGAGTTTTATTTGAAAAGAGAAATAAAATTTCTTTCTTTTTTTTTTTTACTTTTTTTACAAGAACATATTTATAATTAAGGTACAATCTTAAAAAGGGGTCGATAGTCTGATATCTACCGATGTTATGTTTTGTCCTATAAAGCCAGGTTTACTATACAAAGTTAATTAATGTAACGCCAGATCATTATGAAATATTTAAAAACATATCTTACCTGTATATTGTTTGAAATATTTCCGACATTTACTGAAATTGTTAGCATCTAACCAACTCATGATTTCGTCACTTGTCATTTGGCTTGTAAATTGAGTGTACTGGAAGAGGACATTTATTATATTGATTTGCATACATCTTAGGCTGAACATACTTTCCACCTTCTTCAAAATATAATTAAACAGAAGGAAATGACTTCTGAGTTGAATACATCTTCAAACGCGGACGACATTCTGCATTTAAATTGATCCTTAGCAGAAAGGAACAAATCCTACATAATACAAATAAGGTCACCAAAGAAAATATGGGCTCTTGAAAATGAAATGTGCTTCATTATATTCTAGATCCAAAGGTAACGAAGAAGTTTGTGTACGTGGTGCTTCATTTAGGATGATTTATGTGGTTCTACCCTAGTTCATAATTACAGACCAAATTACCTTAAACGTAGCTGCCTGTGCGTACTTTCTTAAACCTTACGTCATAATACATTACTAACTTTAATATATTTTGTTGGGGAAAATACAATGGCGTTTGTTAACGTCAATGGCGTTTGGCAATCGATGATTAACGTAATTCCTATGCTGAACACAAACTATTGTATGAACTTTTTTCTCATCGATATGATTGATCATAATAATACTGCATAGACTGTCTAAATTACCAGGCATGCTGAAACTTTTGATTTAAACTGATTCTTCCATAATTCTGTTATTTTTCAATGAAGACTATATGTTGCCTTCATTTCAAGATAATGAGCATTATATAATAACTGAGGTTCATTGCAGTCTTTTATCGAGACATTACGTCAGAAGGTCCGTGAATAATCAAATGAAGATAACAGTGAAATGTTGATAGAATAAACTACACTAAACATTTATGGTTTTATAAAAAAGTAAAAGGTAAATTAACTTGCCTGTGCCCCATTCGTTGGTTTTGATTGTTTTCCATGAGCATTTGAATCAGATGTATTGGATTTGAGTCCTGTTTCTCTGAATGAAGAATATAAATAATATAAACGTCTTGACTGATTGTAGGAGTTCAGCGCCGTTTTCAAAATAATTTTAGCTGTGTGTTCTGTACCTTTTAACATACATATTAACCGATTTGTGGAATAAATATTACGCTAGCTACAATGACGCTTGTCAATCCAGAGAACTATCTTTGCTATGTCGAGATTCTAATCGGGGCTAGGTGGAACAGTCTTAACCAAAATAGTATTCAGCATTTGTCTTTGCCAGCATGCACATCTAATCTGAAAACATATTGTTTTTATGTCAAAGAAACTTCATCTATTGGCTTCAGACTACATACACAGTAGTTAGACTGCTTATAATGTAATAAGCAAACACATGTTGACCATGAGTAGTCGCTTATTATCAAAAAATAGATTAATTTATTGCTCCGGAATATCATTTTTGATAATTAGCGACCACTCACGGTTAACATGTGTTTGCACATTATAAGCCGTCTAACAAATCTATCTGTGCTCTGAAGCCAACAGATAACATACACATTTGTTTACTCACTTCAATTGTGATGTTCGCCTCCGTCTTACAAATCCTATTGTTAGTAAAGTAATTGTAAATGCTACAACAACAACTGCTACAACGACAACAACAATTACGACAATGTTAGACCCATTTTCCTCTCCTGGTTCTTCTGGTTCTACTGGCATAAAGGATAGAAATAGATCAGTTGGTTAACTTGATAAAATAAACATCAACCTTTTTGTTTCATCACAATTTATGAAAATACATGTATACACGAAAAGAAAACAAAATATTATTACTTAACAATATGTGTAACAGTAGTCAGGATGAAGTAGGTATTATCATCTCATCTATTACAGCTATATTCCATTCATTAATATTACTCCTTATAAGATAGAGAGATACCAAACCTTTTAATTAAGAATTTAATAGTTCTCAATTTGGTAACTGGAAGTCTAGCAGGTTAGGGATGTTGACATTGTCAACCATTGTTCTTTACATTTAAGTTGAACAAAAGTCAAGGTCACTGTATCAAGCCGCTATAGCACAGTCAGTAACGACGAGGACTATATATGCAAATTTCATTGGCTCGAACAATCTTTAAGATAATTAATAAATATCAAACTGACTAGCGTCATTCATCTTCCAGCAATGGGCTAAACAGTACCTGTGACAGTTCAGTTACTACGGAAGATTTTTGTGTGAAGTACTAGTAATGCCAGGAAACACATTAAGTAAACTGGCCTTCGTGGTGTAACTTAAATACCATTGAAAACGGCCAGCAATCAATCAATGTAATCGTTGATACGCAATATTGTGCAAGCACTAGATTTTGTAGGACCTCAAATAGCTTTACAGTCAGGTTAGACCGGATTCAAAAAGGAGGGATCAACTTTTAAGTGAAATCTTCCTTCTTTTATCATACATGGCCCCTTTTAGATTATATTTTAAATCAAAGCACTCATTTAGAAAAAATGTATCATTTGATTGCTTGAATCGTACAGTACGCTACCGAGTGTTTGGCAATCTGAATACATCATAGATGTCAAAGGGCATGTTATATTATATGCTCATAGTGTCGATGCTCATAGTGTCGATGCATATGTTACTAGGATAAACATTATTTTTAATGTAACCTCCATGTTCAAATTATTAATGGATGTAATTAAACCTGACTAAAGATGAACATATTACAAATATTTAGTTGCACGTAAAACTATACAGTTGTGAAATTTGAAAGGCTTACATAAAGTTTCAATACAATGCTTAAAGTAGTTACTGAGATATGGACTCTAATGTAGTTGCATGCACAACTTTAACAATAATTACTAAGTTGAAAAAGGGCCATAACTTGCATTCAATGCAATATAGTGTTATATAACTTGATGATTTACATATGTGTGATGGTTGGGTTGGATTGTATTAAGTGTCAATGCAATGCATTAAGTAAATACTGAGATGTGGACTCTTAATTTAATTGCACGCAAATTTTTAAACATAATTTAAAAGTAAACAAGAGGGTCAAGATGGCCCTAAATCGATCACCTGAGAGAAAGTAAATTAGTAGCAAATATTAACTGCAAATATCTGGGAAAATCTGATCAGGAGTGCAGATGAAACTGCAAGGAGGGGACACTGTTAAAGAAATAGTTTATCAGTAAAGGCCATTTGTACCTTGAACTCTTACAAGAACTTTAATAAGAATGGAATTTTAAAGTTTTATTATTTTGCGCATTTTGTGATGCCGCCTTGCTGCCCTGGTTTTTAACGAAATCAATATGGCTTGAACAGTTTTTGAAGAAGGTCACTCAAAGACCATTTTACCAAATTATCTTGGAATTAGACAAACAGATTATGGAGGAAAAGGATTTTAAAGTTTGGATAGTTTTCTCAATTTCTGATGACGTAGCAACCAAAGTTCTACACAGAATGTAAGTCTTTGAACAATTTTAAAAGAGGACCAACAAAGGAAAATTCCTGTGAAGTTTAGTTGAAATTGGTTCAGTGGAATGGTAGAAGTTTTCATTTGTAGCTAAAAGTTCAATTTACCCCTTTTTTGATGACGCCTGGTGGCAATGATTGTGTAACCAATCAATACGGCTAGAAAAAAATAAGTAGAGGATCACTGAAATATTCCTATTAAATTTTCTTAAAATCAGAAAAGCACTTTGAAAATAATTGAATTTTCAAAATTTGTCAGTTTGTCCTTTTTCTGATTCCGCCTGACTGCCATGTTTTTCAAACAATCAGTATGACTTGAACAATCTTTATAAAGGGTCACCCAAGGAACATTTCTACCAAATTATATTGGAATCTGACAAGCAGATTCAGAGGAGAAGATTATTAAAATTTGGAAATTTTGCCCCCTTTCTGATGCCGCAGCAACCAAAGTGTTCATGGAATTTAAATCTTTGAACAATTTTGAAAGAGGGCCCCCAAAGGAACATTCATGTGAAGCTTGGTTGAAATTAGTTCCTCGGTTTAGAAGGAGATTATGTTTAAAGCTAAAAGTTAACGACGGACGACGGACAGAGTGTGATCAGAATAGATCACCTTGAACCTTCGGCTCAGATGATCTAAAAAAGGGCAATAATTTGCATTATATGCAGTAAAGAGTGATCTTACTTGATTGTGTATATATTCTTGAAATTGGAAAGGGTTGTATAAAGTTTCAATACATTGCTTTAAGGGGTTACTGAGATATGGACTCTTTATGTAGTTGCATGCAAAACTTTAACCAGAATTTCCAAGTCCAAAAAGGGCCATACATTTGTAACTTGCATTAACTTATCTACATAGCTGTGATAGTTGGAAAGGGTTGTATAAAGTTTCAATACAATGCTTCAAGTAGCTCCTGAGATATGGACTCTTAATGGTGTTTCACGCAAAACTTCAATCATAATTTCTAAGTAAAAAACATATATGCTCGATTATTCTACCGCTTATTCTAACACTATTGACAATTTCCTTTCTATACACAAAGAAGGATTTGAGCGTGATCTAAATGCAGTATATCACTCTAAGTTTCCGGAACTATTTTTGGCTGTTGAAATTCCCTCCCGCGTATTTTTCATACAACGTTTCTAAGTGCGCATGCGTTACTACGTTGTCCTTGACATTTTATGAATGAAATCACGTGACGTAAACAAATCGTAGTAAATTGTTCCGTCAAATGGCCTCATCAATGCCTTACATGCCCGTTATAGGCGCCATATGCACAGCAAGACGATAAAAAGGTGATTGGAGAGTAGTAAGCCATATCTTTGATGGTTTAGTTATGAAATGTGTGCTCCAATCTATTGAAACTGGGGAAACTACTACCAGATTTACACATGAAATAACTGAAAAGTCCAGCAGCAGTTATGGAGATTTGACTGATTTTCTCAGACAAGTAGCTGGTATTAGTGAAGAGGACTTGAGCTTGGATGAACCATTTGAAGTTGATGAAAACACCCTTCTTGGCGAAGCTGTTTATGCGCCTGGTGAAAGTTCTTCTAGAGGGATGATTGGCCCTGTCGAAAAGGAAAACCAGCCACCAAAGAGATTTAAACCTGCCACTGATACTGACATTAATCAGCTTAAAGCCCAAAATACAGAAATAACTACCGACAGACAAACAAAATGGGCTGTTAAACTGTTGAAAGGTATTTAAATATTCTTGCCAGTTCAACATATTTTTCATAAATCATCATAATATATGATCTCATTGTGAGTGATATAACGGCTCGTATATCACGATTTGAGATTCATGTGTGTAGTAATTAATCACGAAGGCCGAATTTTTTCAGTCATATCACAGCGGTCAGTTCACCTACTCATAGGTTTTAAGATTTCTCACATTAGTACTCCCCACAACATACTCTCCAAGCAACTGGCTGCTTTTCCACATAAACTGTAAGCCCATTGGTGAAAGAAGAATGACACTTGTCACACTCAGAGTAACTTTTGTTAAAAGTCGGAAAGAATGTTAGCCAAACTGGGATTCGAACTCGCAACCTCTGCATTGAGAACCTGCATTAATACAGACTCAGCTGCCGGGACTTGGACATTTGGAATATATAGGGAATATTATGTTGTAGAGATATCGAATTAGATATTGTTACTATGAGGGGCATGGACAATTTATATCTCGCGAGACTGAAGTTTGAGATAGACATTAAATTGCCCATGTCGTGAGTAGACAATATCCAAAATTGGATTTCACTACTGAAATATAATTTTCCTGTTAGATCATATACCTTATACAACTTTTAAGACAGAATAAAGATAACAATTTATACAATTTCTTTTATTTTAAATAACGAAATAACTAAATGTACACATAAAATAAAATTTCTGTGAATGTGAATGGTGTGATTCATATTTCAATGACGTGACATGATAATAAAAATTATGTCAGTGACGTAACTATATAACTATATTTGGTTCGGTACTTTACCAAATCAAATACGGAATTTTAACCATTTTCCACATACATCTAATCTGTGACATTTGCAAAAGAAATCTTTTGTTATATTAAATGATGCAAAAGGACGGAAATATGTACAAATAAATTATAATGAGGCCGATAAAACACATCACGGTCTTGACTCTCATGAGAACTACAAGAAACCACGGATGTATGAAACTGATGATGAACACTTTTTGGTACTAATTGTTAGTACATGGCTAGAGGACGAACAGCGAAGATCCTGATAATACGCGATATGATCTGAATCTTCTCTGGTCGCACAGCCTAAGGTAGGCTTCCATACATGTGGTTTTGGCTCTAATAAACATTAACCTTTATACATACGCTTTCTGACGACTTTGCTGCAAAAGATACTTAATATAACATTAATAGACAATAGACAATATTTTATTGGCACAAACGCATTTACAATAAATGGTAATGACCGAATGGTTAAACATGGTTATAAAATGCAAACATTTATGTGAATATAAAATACATGTATAATGAAAATCTATTGCAATAGATTACTTCTCACAATAAAACAATTTGTTACGAAAGAGGAAGATAGTTTAAGTGCCGTGGAAGATTTATTATTAAGTATAAGCCTTATCGTATACATATCGCACATATAAGTGTTACTTTTTTGAGAAATTTTGGACAATTTGAGTTCAAAAGTCTCTCTGATTTTGGAGTACCCTCTGCAATGTAGTAGCATGTGCTGTTCATTTTCAATGTCATCACTTTTGCAGATTTCACAAATTCTTTGACCCCTGGGCACTTTTAAATATCTTCCTCTTTAATTGTGACACAACGAGAAATTGCTCATACTGAGCCATATTGATTTTTAATAAAAGAAAATGTCCAAAACAGTGAAAACACTAACTAACAGTAACTTTTCTTCATAATTTAAGATTGGATGATGGAAGCCGAGTATGGTCATCAGGATTTTGAATGGCTCCCTACTGATGCACTTGACACTCTCCTTGAACGCTTCTATGCTTCGGTGCAGACCAAAGATGGAAAGAGTTATTCAAAATCAGCGTTAGTTGGAATCCGTGCTGGTATAAATAGGCACTTGACGACACCTCCAATCAGTAGATTGATCAATATAATGAATGACAGAGACTTTCAGTCATCAAATCAGGTCCTTACTGGACTGGTGAAGGTGCTGAAAAGAGAAGGGAAAGATATTAGCTCCCATAAAGAACCAATTGAGCAGGCAGATATGAATAAATTGTATGAATGTGGTGTTTTCAGTGAAGACGGGCCAAAAACACTACAAAATAAAGTTCTATTTGAAGTTATAAATCAATTTGGTAGGCGTGGTAAGGAAGGTTTACGCCAGTTGCAAAAGAAATCTTTTGTCATATTAAATGATGCAAAAGGCAGGAAATATGTACAAATGGCATATAACGAGGCCGATAAAACACATCACGGTCTTGACTCTCGTGAAAACTACAAGAAACCAAGGATGTATGAAACGGGTGATAGATACTGTCCAGTTCGGTCGTTTGAAAAGAACATGAGCAAATTAAATACTAAATGCCCAGACTTTTTTCAAAAACCTTTAGAATGTGTTTCTCCAATTAAAGAGATATGGTATGCAGCACGTTCATTAGGTGTAAATACGCTATCTACTTTTATGGGGCGCATGTCTCAAGAAGCCAATCTAAGCCGGAAATATACAAATCACTGTATTCGTGCATATACTTCAACTACACTATTTACAAAAGGTTTTAGTAACAGGGCTATTATGTCAGTCACAGGGCACAGAAATGAAAATAGCCTTACCTCTTATATTAAACCATCTGAAGATGAAAGGGCAGCACTTAGTCGAGCTCTCTGTCATTCAACCACTCTGCATCAGGTTCATGAACACACAACTTTTGCTGACAACACTCCCCCATCCACTGTCGTTGATATCACTTCCCCACCCACTCTCACCGACAGTGTTTCTCATTCGAACATTGTTGATATGAATGTTTTAAAGCATGAAGCAATTATGAACATGTTCACTGGTTCAATCTCCAACAGCACTATCAATGTTAACATGTATCCAAAGTAGAAAATTTAAAAAAGTGTTCGAAACATGTGTTTCCCTTCTTTTGGGAGTCAAGGTCGATCTCACCGTTGCTATTTTTAACTCTTGCATCATTCGTTATAGTATTCAACCATGGGTTGAACTAGTTATGTAAATATAATGTACATTGACTGTAAATTAAATGTAACTGATTACAAAATGTTTTGTTAGTTTAAAAAATCCGTGAATATTGCAAAAACAAATACAATGGGGAGTAAACTGTAAAGATAGAATAGCCGCCATCACGTGATGTTATCAAGGGAAGTAACGTCATGTTTGAACAGAACATAGTTCCCCCTAAGTCGTATCCCTTTAAGTTATTAAAAATGTGCTAGAATTGAAATAGATCTCATTTTGAGTGATATACCGGCTCGTATATCACGATGTGTCGTTCAGGTGTGTATAAATTAATCACTCAGGCCATTCGGCCTTCGTGATTAATTACTACACACCTGAACTCCCCATCGTGATATACGAGCCGGTATATCACTCAAAATGAGATCTATTTCCTAATTAGTTACTGAGATATGGACTCTAATGTAGTTGCATGCAAAACATTAACCAGAATTTATTAAAGGGTGTATAATTTGTATTATATGAAGGATATAGTTATCTAACTTAATTATTGTCATAGGTTTGATGGTTGGGAAGGGTTGTATAACGTTTCAATGGAATGCATCAATTAGTTACTATGATATGGACTCTTATTGTAGTTGCACGCAAAACTTTAACCAGAATTGTAAGTAAAAAAAAGGCAACAATTTGCATCATATGCATGATAGAGTTATTATTAGTTGTGTATATAGTTGTGAAATTGGGAAGGGTTGTATAAAGTTTCAATACAATGCTTCAAGTAACTAGTGAGCTATGGACTCCTAATTTTGTTGCACGCAAAACTTCAACCATAATTTCTAAGTAAAATCAAAGTACTGAAAGTACTGGTAACGAAATGTTTTGAAAATTTAATTAATAATTGCATTTGATCATGTGTTTTGTTTGTTTTAAACTTGCTTTAAAACTTAGTATTTTTTTTTTTAGCTTAACTATTCGAAGAATATGAGAGCTATAACAGTTACTTGTGCGTCAGCGTTGGCGTTGCAACTTTGGTTAAATTTTGAAACTTCACTCACTTATTGGACATCATCAAATGACCTTGCAGGACAAGTCCCATAACTCTATATCATATTTTGACACAATTATGCGCCTTTTCGAATTTTAGTTAAAGTTTTGCATGCATTGACCTTCCTTATTGTGGGATGATGGGCTTCCTGCAGTGATTCACTCTTTATAATACTTATTTTAGGGAGTGAAACATATTTGACCCAAGAAATTATCTGGAGCTCTGTATCACAGAGATGCAGACACATTTGTGGAAGTATCGTTGTGCAATTTTATTTTTTTCCTTAAGAGGATAGAAGAAAAATAAAATGACTAATAACACTTAAACGCACACAGGGAAATCTCACCGTTTTGTCTCCGTTTCCAACTTGAAAACGATGTTCTAATTATAGACCATTCATTTATATTTATCAGCCATTCGGGCAAAAGTGCGCGTCAAAATGCTTGTTTTATCAAGAAAATTGTCTATTTGTGGGAAAGGGTTAAGTTTGCTTTTCATTATCTATTGTTACCATCTTCAACATGTTTGTCATGATGCATTTGATTTATCAGGGTATTCATACCATTACAGTATTGTCTATTCTTACTTGAACACATCTAACACACCCTTCCGATGGCTTTTACCTTGATACATTGATACATATTTGTTTGTTTTGTTTGAATAGTTGCTCTAAACAGTATATTAGTTTGCTTGGTGAATGTACCAGTACTACAGGCATTCTATTAATCCCGACACCAATGCATCAATCTTAATGCTATCTTCAGTTAGCTTGGTGGATTTATCAGTACTACAGGTATTCTATTAATCCCGACAGCAATACACCAATCTTAATGCTATCTTCAGTTAGCTTGGTGGATTCATCAGTACTACAGATATTCTATTAATCCCGACACCAATGCATCAATCTTAATGCTATCTTCAGTTAGCTTGGTGAATTGACCAGTACTACAGGTATTATATTATTCCCGACATCAATGCATCAATCTTAATGCTATCTTCAGTTAGCTTGGTGAATTGACCAGTACTACAGGTATTCTATCTATTAATCCCGACACCAATGCATCAATCTTAATGCTATCTTCAGTTAGCTTGGTGAATTGACCAGTACTACAGGTATTATATTAATCCCGACACCAATACATCAATCTTAATTCTATCTTCAGTTAGCTTGGTGAATTGACCAGTACTACAGGTATTATATTAATCCCGACACCAATGCATCAATCTTAATGCTATCTTCCCAACCATGAGCCATATGAGGGAAGTCATTACTACTTCTTTTAGAGTATTTTGCATGACTCGACTGGGGCTCGAACCCTGATCACCAACTTCCGAAGTGGACGCTCAAACCATTACACCAAAGAGTTGAGTTGTGAGACATGGAGCAATTGCTTGTTCAGAGCAATCTCTTGTTGAACAAGTTACCTTCATGTTGAAGTTGGACTGGAATACCTCAGATGCAGAAACATATATCCATAGGGCTTTATTATCATGTTCTCATAATTTAGTTGTAACAGATTAGACGTCAGCTACAAGACACATGTTCACATTAATCCTTATGCTGCTCTCACACTGTGGCGAATATTCTTGCGAATATGAATATTTGAATTTCGCGGTGAATTCGCACAAAAATTGCGATTGAATAGTGAATATTTTCATCTCGGTCACCCCTCTGTCGTCCCTCGACCTCTCCTTACCAATATCTTACGAATATATTACGAATGCTTACCAACGCTTGCCAATGCTTGCCAATGCCTTACGAATAGCTAACGAACGTTGCGAATGTTGCGAATGAGCTTTACGAAAGATTTCAAATAAATGCAGCGAATGCCTTGCGAATGTTACGAATGCTTGCGAATGCTTACGAATGGGCTTACACACGTTACGAATGCACTTACGAATGTTACGAATGTCTTACCAACGTTCCCAATGCCTTGCCATTTGCTTACGAATGTTACGAATATTTAATGACGCGGCCGCGATTGGTATAAATAACGGAGCGAATCTGCCTCTGGCTCATTGTTCGTTTGACTTTGGAAAAAAACCAGCAACACCACATTTTAACAAGAATTTCAAGACTTTCATTATTTCACTATTATGCGAGTGTGACGAGTGCTTGCGAATGATTACGAATGGGCTAACAAACGTTACGAATGCGCTTACGAATGTAACGAATGTCTTACCAACGTTACCAATGGCTTACCAATGCTTACGAAAATTGACGGCGAATGACCGTCTTCAAAACATTCGCTGAAATTTAGGACCGATCTTCGTAAGGAGGTGGGGAATGACTTGTGAACGTTCCGAATTTGTTACCAATGCTTACGAAGACACGTCGAATGTTGCGAAGTTTTAGCGATTGTCAAATATTTCCATTCGTAAGCACATTTGCTAGCATATTCGCCACAGTGTGAGAGCAGTATTACCCTCATACGACACATCTGCAGCAGACAACTTTGAAAATATCTAGGCAAAATTTTGGAAAATCTCTACAAATAAAAGTATACTTTCTATAAAGTGTTAGAAACACTGTGGCAAAATGAGAAATTGCTCATTATCAGCAATTTATTCTTTTGTCGCAATGTTTTCAAAAGTCGTCAAATGTAGATGTATTAAATGCTTCTACAATTGGGAAAGGCTTAATATTCTTCCCTTGTCCAACATTGTGTTGCATTATTTCCAATTGTTTTAAGTTTCTCATTTAACCATTTCCACATATAGACGCATTTTGACGCATCTGCAGCAGACGACCTTTGAAACATTGTAGCTAAAGGATCAATTTCTCGATTTGTCACAATGTTTTCAACTCTATTTGATGGTGATTGACGCCGCGTGGAAGCGCTGCGTCAGTATTGGATAGGTTTTAATGTTGTACCATGGGGTGATGTAATCAAAAAGGGAGCAACCAACATTATAATTGTTAAGAAAAAATATGTTTGAAAAAAGAAAAACCTTTATAAATAAATGAATTGTATAAACTGATTTAAGAAACAGCAAGATACAAAATACTATGAATTTCACGCGTTTTGTAGAATAGCGGGAAATATTTTTCTTCGCGTATCGTATTCAAAAGGGTTATTCGTAAGCGGGTGTATGGGTAGGGTAGCACGAGATATTGGTGAGTTATTTGTATAGGCGGGATAAGTTCATTCTACCGGACGACAGCAAGCAGTTCACATCTTGTTTTAAGATTTTACCAGAAATTAATCCACGTGGCAGCCTCGGACAAGGACACAAACGAGCTTCTTACTCGGATGGAACATTTACCAAACTTCCAATTGGAGTCATTAGTGCAGCGTATTTCAGGATCTAGTTTCCGTTGTTGGAAAAGCGGTCATTGGCAGACCGAATGATGTGGTGTTGGATACGCCAAGCATTGACACAATTCCAAAGATAAGTAGTAATGTTGATTATGATTAGTGTAAGAATAATAGTTATTTCCATTTGATGGATTGTAACGGTGAGGTTAATTGCAATGTCGCAAACGTCTTTGTTGACGCCAGTGGATCTGGTATTGATTGCTTCATAGAGCGTTTCACTGTTGTATATGCAATGCGTCATGGGTAAAGTGGTTCGTTGAGAACCAGATATTTGTATAACTGCATATCAGGTAGGGCATGTTGGGATGCTCCGGTTAAACGATATGTACTTGCATTGGAAGAGTTGTTTTTGAATGAAATATGAAATTGCTGAACGCATGTTTTTCCCCATTTGATGGATTGTGATGATGAGGTTAATTGCAATGTTGCGAACGTCTTTGTTGACGCCAGTTGATCTGGTATTGATTGCTTTATAGAGAGTTTCACTGTTGTAGATGCGTCATGGGTAAAGTGGTACGTTTGAGAACCAGATATTTGTTATTACTGCATATCGGTTAGACAAGTTGAGATTCCCCGGCGAAAATGGAGGTTTTTGCATAGGTAGAGTAGTTTTTGAAAGAAATACGAAATGGCTGAACGCATGTTTTTTCCCATTTGATATATTTCAATAAGGAGGTTAATTGCAACGTTGCGAACGTCTTTGTTGAATCAAGTGGATCTGGAATATATTGTTTTAGAGAGTCACTGTTGTAGATGCAATCCGTTATGTATAAAGTGGTGCGTTTGAGAAACAATAATGTTATTACTGCATATAGGGCAGGGCAAGCTGAGATGCCCCGGTGAAACTGGATGTACTTGCATAGGACGAGTTGTTTTTGAAAGAGATTAAAAATTGCTGAACGCATGTTTTTTTTTTCCCATTTAATATTTTAATATAGAGGTTAATTGAAATGTTGCAAACGTCGTTGATGATGCCAGTGGATATGGTATTGATTGCTTCATAGAGAGTGACACTGTTGTAGATGCATTGTGTCATGGGTAAAGTGGTGTGTTTGAGAACCAGATATTTGTAGAACTGCAGATCGGGTAGGGCAAGTTGGGATGCCCCGGTTAAACTGTATGTACTTGCATCAGCGTTATTGTTTTTGAAGGAAATATGAAATAGCTCAACGCTGGATTGTTATGATGAGGTTAATTGAAATATTACAAATGTTGGTAGCAGACAGATACATTTGGTGAAAATCTCTAAAGTTAAGTCGAACAATGTTAAAGACATAACAAATGGATATCGAGAAATGAAATCAAACAAGCAAATTGTCTGAGTCGTTGTTACAATTGCGATGACTGGTCTATAGCAGTCGAAATATTCAGAGATTTTAATACTTAATGGAGTCTGTATAAATGATTGATTTTCTTATGATTACAATGCAAAATGATTCAGTTAATTGCAATGTTGCAAACGTATTTGATGACGCAAGAGAATCTGGTTATGGTTCTTTCATAGAGTGTCACTAACAGTGAAGTCGTAGATATTTGGTCTGAGCCCGAGTTAAGATCGAGCTCTACACGGCGAGAGCTGGAAGCAGTTCGCATATCGTGTTTTCTCATATTGATAAGCTGCAGGAAAAGACTGTTTTAGTCTAGTATAATAACAATTTTTTTTGCAATATTATAAATGTTGGTAGCAAAAAGATACATTTACTGAATCTCTAAAGTTAAGTTAAGTCGAACAATGTTAAAGACATACCATTAGTTTTATGCCGAAATGGATATCGAAAAATGAAAACAGATAAGCAAATTTCCTAAGTCGTTGTTACAATTGCGATGACTGGTCTATAGCAGTCGAAATATTCAGAGATTTCAGTACTTAATATGGTCCGCATACATGATCGATTCCCTTATGATTACAATGCAAAATGATTCAGTTAGTTCCAATGTTATAAACGTATTTGATGACGCAAGTGGACCTGGTTATGGTTCTTTCATAGTGTCACTGACAGTGAAGTCGTAGATATTTGGTCTGAGCCCGAGTGAAGATCGAGCTCTACATGGCGAGAGCTGGAAGCAGTTCGCAGATCGTGTTTTCTCATATTGATAAGCTGCAGGGAAAGAATGTTATAGTCTAGTCTAATAATAAAAATGGTTTTAATATTATGAATGTTTGTAGCGGAGAGATATATTGGGGGAAAAAAAAAAGAAGTTTGGTCGAACAATTATTTGAGTCCCGAAATTGATATCGAGAAATGAAAACAAACAAGCAGATTTTCTGAGTCTGCACGCTTATAGTTCCGAAATGGAAATATGTTACCCAAGGTATTCATTGCTGCAGACTTAGATAGTCATTACGTTAGTTACTATTTGACGGCAGATATTTCTTCTTCGGATTTATGGCTATTCGAATGTTTTTAATGATGTCTTTGATTCATTTATGTTTAGGTTTGGAGCAGTCCATTCAATCTGAGCTGGATCAACGGATATAGATACTTTAGTTTCGAGGGGTTGGTGCGGCACATGAATAATATATTGGTTTCTTCAAAAATGGAAAATACGTCTTGAAAATATTTCCGTTATTTCAAGAAATGGGAAGAGTTCATTCGTGAAAGAGTGTGGTATACCCACTTCGCTGGCATTGAACATTACTGACTTAATTAGGAGAAAGTGCACATATACTGCGAGTTCATCTACAGTGGAAATGGAAACGGCATGGCAGATGGAAAAGCTATCATAGCAAGGATGGTTAAGTAGTAGTCTTTTTAGAAGCCAGATTAAGAGTTCCTAATCAATTATTTTTGTTAATATTACGTGCCTCTTGCCCTTTTTTTTATGTTCTAGACTCGCTGTCTGGTATTTGCATATGGGTGTTTGTATTTTAATTTATACGTAGAGAGAAGAATATCAATTTCACGCGTTTCGTATGGGTAGCACGAGATATTGGTGAGTTATTTGTATATATTGTTGTTAATTGGCGGGATAAGTTCATTCTACCGGACGACAGCAAGCAGTTCACATCTTGTTTTCGATAGTTTATTATGGTTAACATAACTACAAGTTGCAAAGAATGAGGTCTAACATTCAAATATGTCATTGACAAATTGACACAGGTTTCCAGAGTTTTTCCATAAAACGGTTTTTATCTCTGGTCGTTCCTGGGCGAGACGGATTTCCAAAATTATTGTCTTACTTCTTAATTCAGATGTTTTATTCATTATATAAACATGTTTATTCAACACGTATTACAGGCTGTCACAGTATTTACATATACTTCACTGTAACTGCTTCTTGTTCATTAAAGAGACTCACCGTCTGGTATTTGCATATGGGTGTTTGTATTTTAATTTATACGTAGAGAGAAGTATGTCTTCTACCGTTATTACAAAACTTTAGACACATGTAATGGGTATTTAATAACTTTTCCCTAACTCCCTAGGCTAAGCCTTTTTTTATAGTTTGGTTTACGACCCGATTCATCAAAGCTCAAAAAAAGTTTCTGGCGATGCTTTTGCCTAATTACAATATTGAGATTATTAAATAAATGGGTAATCTTTAAAAAATCAATGATTTATTTTAATTACTACATACAACAGTATATTTCTGGAAACTATAAAAACAACGCTAACCCAACTATGCAATAGGCATGGCCGTAACGTGACCCGTTCTTTTATTTGTAAATGCAGCATGTCATCGCTTTGGTCATTCTTATTTAATAGACGACAATGTGCCATAGAGACATTAAGTTGTCTCTGCTTCCTTCCGTTATGAATACTTCGCTGTTTTCACGATGTCATCCGATTCAAAAATTCATTGGATTCGTACCCGGTTTTTCATGTTTCGTTCGAGATAAACGATTCGTACCAACTGGTTTTCGCTCTTAGCTCTTGGAACTGACTTGACCATTTTCTTTTGTTTATTTTTAAGTTTTTTACTGACATGTTAAAAACGATTAAAGTGACATTACAAACAAACAAGACAGACTTAATAATATAATTCTTGATGTATGTTGACTATACATGTGAACTTTCATAATGCTCAATCTTGATCATAAATATCTTCTTCTTTTTTAATTACTTCGTATTTTTTGTTTATATACTCCCGTTTTTGCTATCATACTTATGCTAAACTGGAAGGAGAGTAGACTCCCCCCTCTCCTTCCAAAGCTTGTGTCACACTTAACTTATAACTAGAGACAATAAACCTTAATATATGTTATGCACCTATTTATTTTTTTATCTAATGGATCTAGTTAGAGGATTTAAAACTTCAGCTTGTATGGCACATTATAGTTGCAGTGAATGTTGAGCAAACCGTAAACCAAATGGTTTCAGGACCAAACTTGTCATTTCACGACTAAACTTCACACGCTGAAAATCACATAGATCGTAGCATATAAAACGTTGAATCCCTACGTCAATATTGACCTTTTTATATAGGCTATGGTAGCCAGGTGAGCAATATAGGCATATCTTGGCCTTCTTGTTTAAAATAAAGACACATTCGGCATTCTTGTTAGAAATATTTACATCCTGTCTGCTTGCAGAGGTTATTTAAATGTACTAAACTGCTTCCTTTAAGTCATGCTTCATAATCATGCGCGGCGTCTTTGATGCTTTGTCTGCTGCAGATTTGTAGCATGTGGGAAATATTTATTTTCCTGTCAATAAATGAATCTTATGTTCTTTCCTTCAAATGTTTTCTATCTGGCAAAGTCAGGTGGAAGGAAGGACGGACAAAAGGACAAATATATATATTTCATCATACAGATGGGTACATTACTGTCTAGTGTGACAAGAAGAGAAGCATGAACAATTTTTCCTTTTACAGCAAGGTTTTCAAAAATCGTCAGCTACAGAGTTTAGTTATTAAATAGAGTTGAAAAAAGTTGTACAAGCATCCAAAACAATTTTAGAGACTACTTTACCTTTTCCCCGCATACAATAAATCCGCAGCAGACGACCAAAAGCTCTATTAATGAAAGTGTTATCATTAAATAGTTGAAAACTTTACGGCAAAAGAAGGAATTGCTCATTGTGAACAATTGATGCTTTTGCCACAATGTTTTGAAATCTTCACGATCGTCAATTGCGGACGTTTTCCTTGGCCTACCGGAGCGTGGACGATCTTGAACTCTCCCTGTTTCCTGGTAGAGTGGATTTAGACGTGATATTGTACTTGCACTTACACGAAAGTGCCGAGAAACCGCCCGAACTGACGCTCCACCATGCAACATACCGACAGCTGGCCGGTTTCGTACTTAATGACCAGCACTTAACAATTTGTACATCAAATCTGACCAATTTAAGTGACCAATGTACACAATACCTATTCATGTGCACTAAACTATAACGTTGCACGGGAATCATGTGATCTGTGTTTTTGTTGGTGTTATTACGATGTGATTGTTGAAGGAAAGGGCAGTCCATTCAGTAGACATACATGGTTATATAAAATCATCAGACACGTTTAAAATTGGTAAGTTTTAATTTTGTTGCAAAACTTATTTTACTTAGTATATATCACAATATTGAATAGAGGTGATAACATTGTGGCAAAAAGAGAAATTGCTAGATATTTCACCTACTGAGCAATCACTCCTTTTACCACAATCTTTTCAAATGTCGCCTGGTGCAGATATAAACATTGTTGCAAAAGAAGAAATTGCTCATCATGAGCAATTTCTCCTTTTGCCACACTGTTTTCAAATGTTGTCTAAGGCAGATGTGCCAAAATGCGTCTACAAGGGAGAAAAACGTTCACATGTTATGGGCTAATTTGATATCTGTGTAAGAAACAACTTTTAAAATCATTGTGCAAAAAGGAGAAATAGCTCAACAGCAATTTCCATTATTCCCATGATATTTTTCGAATGCTAATGCATTTCGACACATAAACAGCAGACAACCGTTGAAAACATCATGGTAAAAAGGTGAAATTGCGCTTAGTTTCTCCTTTTGCCACACTTTAAATATTTTACATATGTTTGCATAGATGTTTTCAAAGTTATCTGCTGCAGATTTACTACATAAATGGGAAGGCATTCAAAGACAAATAATTTGAAAAAACTAACAAAAATGATGTTGAACAGAAGGGAAAAATCCTGATATATTCAACATAAGTCTCATTTGGAAGATCAAAGGTTATCGATGCTTTTCCTGCCTACGCTATGAATGCATCCTGGATATTAGGGCTGCCATCTCTAAACATGTATCTAATCGGAAACACTATGGGAATAATGTTGGGCCATTGGTACAAAAACAACAAAAGATAGTACATTTAAATATAAAACATTAAACTCTTTACCACATACAACAGATTTGCAGTAGACCACTTTGAAAACATATTGTCAAATATGTGAATAAATTTCCATAAGCGAGTTTAATGATTAAATAAGAAATGAAAAGTCGTCTGCTGCAGAGGCATCAGAAAACGTCTGTATGTGGGAATTGGCTAAGTTAAATAACCACAGGTCAAATTATTTTTGAGAAATAAATTACAATAAATCGAGTGTTTGAAGGAACGCATGACCTGCCTGCCAAAAGGTCACATTGTGAGAGATTAAAAAACAAAAGATAGGTAATTTAAATATAGTAGTTTTCTCCTATTGCCACAATGTTTTAAAAAGTCGTGTATATCAGAGTTTTTTAAGTTTATAATAATTGAACCGTCCCACGAGAAAACCAACAGTATGGCCTTTGCGTAATGTATCGATCCAGATCAGCCTGCGCAGACTAATCCGGGCCGACACATTCCGTCTCAGGGAGGATAGAGGTATAGAGAAATGATCACTTAACGGAAAATCCGCAGGAGACGAAAAGTTTCTATCCGGGGAAGCCTGCGCGGCCTGCTTAGGCTGATCCGGGTCGATACTCATTAATGTTGGTTTTCTCGCGGGACGGCTCATGTCATGGTGGCCTGTTCGGATAGCAATTTGTAACCCTTGCCCTAACCCAAGCTTCCTAATATCAGTACTGAATACAGCATTCTACCCAAGCAACTGGCCACCTCCCCACCAGGACTGTCCGCCCACAAACCCTTTCCCACATACAGTGAATCTGCAGCAAACGTCTTTGAAAACATTTAGGAAAATATATCTATATTAATCTCTTTAAGTTGAATAGAGTTGAAAACATTGTGGCAAATGGATCAATTGCTCATTAAGATCAATTTCTCCTTATTCCACGATGTTTTCAGACGACGTCTGCTGCACATGCGTCAACATACGTATGCAGGTGGGAAAGGGTTAAGGAAGACGAATTAAGCTATTCACAATTACTGTTATTAATCATCGAAAGATATGTTGGCCGAGCCAGACTTAATTCGAACTTACGACCCCTTGATTGATAGTCCTCGACTCGACGTCGGTTAGATGACTTTTGAAATGATCCCAAGGGAAGGACAAGTTACAAGTTACAAGCAATCAGATTTCTTTCAAAATAATGTATATAACTCTGTATGTTTAATCCTTTAACCCTTTCCCTCATATAGACGCTTTCTGACGCCTCTGCAGCAGACAGTTTTTTGAAAACAAAGTGACAAAAGAAGAAATTGCACAAAACGTGCAATTTCTCCTTTTGCCACAATGTTTTCCACTTTTTGTCATAGGTTATCCATTCAATTATAGAGATTTTCTATGTTTTGACAAAATACGTTCAAAGTCGTCTGCTGCAGAATTGTCGTATGAGGGAAAGGGTTAACTGCTGGAACATATTTTGTGAAGCATGTGTCATGAGTATAGAACCAGCGCCGTCTGACTAGAAAGCTCTTTACTGTTCAAATCAACATTGTTATCTTGATATTCCTAGAATTGCTCATGGACTCTTCCAAATGCAAAGCTGACAAAAGAAAGCAGTCGATTGGTCTTTAAATGTGAAAGCATTCTTCTGATAGACACATAGTTTAATGTATCTGAAAGCAGGCACCGTTGGGAAACATTGTGAACAAAATGCTCGTCACGAGTAATTTCTCCTTTTCCCACAATGTTTTCGTCTCAATCCCAATAATAACATGTCTTTGGTTCATACGAGTATTGTGTATTTAGTTTTCGTTAAATTAGGTAAAATATTAATATGTCGTTGTAAAGAGGTTATCGCTCCACAGAGGTGCCATTTCGAGAGGTTTCTCTGCACTTTCTTGGTCATCCTGTTTCATATCAGTCTTCCTAGACATTTCCATGGAAAGATAAAGACTAGTGAATAACCCCATCACACTGTACGGAGGCGAAGGCTGATCTGACACTTCGCTGATCTCAAATATCCCGAAGGTAGGTAATATTCCGTCTCTTATAAGATGACACCTGTAGATATGTTTATGAGATAAACCGTTTTTTTCTCATGCAGACGCATTTTGACACGTTTGTAACAGAAAACAATATTGAGAATTTGCTCATCATGATGAGCAATTTCTCCTTTTGCAACCATGTTTTTAACTTTACTAAATAACTATACTTTCATATATACAGAATGTTCATACTTCAGCCTAGATAATTTCAAAGTTGTCTACTGCAGAGTTGACGTATGGGAAAGGGTAATGCGAAACCAAAGCAATCGAGCCGAGTAGGGACAAAAAGGGATATCGTTAAATCCCGGGCTTTAAACGTGTACAAATCAAACGATTAATATTTGTGACTATAAATTGACCACGGACACACGCATATTCTAATCGGTCCACTGCATTCGTTAATGCTCTTGGCTGGACTTGGTTATACGAATATTCACGTAGTGTGCCAACCTATTTTCGTCACTCGACACTACTCTGCATATTTCTGAACCCTACATCTATAGAGTCTCGAAATCTGCTGAGGTGTGCTGAATGCTTTCGTGTGCAGTGGACCGAACGCTTTAAGCGCTTGTACGTGATCAATTAATGAAGTAAACACAGATGCATGGGATACAACTTAAAGCAGTGATCTGGTATTTATAAGTGATGAAGCTCCCCTTTGTAGGACTATTCCAAGTACTTTAAAAATGGAAGTAATGGCTTCCCTCCTTGGTGCTCATGATTACATGGAGAGCATTAGCACATCGTTTTTAGAATACATAATACCGGTAGTACTGGTAAATTACACAGGAAACGCCGTGATATAACTGAAATACTGTTGAACGCGCCGTAAAACACAACTCGAACAAACAAGTTAAAGTTTAATATTAGCATAAAACAATCCCAAGACAGTCTCTGGCAACAACGGCCGATTACGGAACCGTATTTAGATCTTGTCATTCATGTATGGATTAATAATTAACCCTTTCCCGCATATTGCAAATCTGCAACAGTCGACTTTGAAAACGTCTGGGCTAAAACACTGACAATCTCTTTAAATTAATTGTAATTATTGAATAGAATTGAAAACATTGTGGCTGTGGCAAAGGTGAATTTTTGCCACAATGTTTTCAAAAGTCGTCTGCTACAGAGGCGTCAGAAAGTGTCTGTACGTTGGAAAGGGTTTATGATTTTGATATTTCATTCAAAATGCCAACGAACCTTTGATATACAAAAGCTTTCACTTTTAATTGCCTAATAAGCTTTATGATGGCATTCAATCCCCCCACGCATCTTCGTTTTGGTTGCTTCTGCCCTTTAGGCGTAAACATGTGCATGCGTTATTCTGTATAACCCTTTCCCACATGCAGACGCATTTTACGCATATTCAGCAGACAACTTTTAATAAAGGTGTTACAAAAAAGTTTGTATTGAGAAATTCCTCCCTTTGTTACAATGTTTTCAAATACGTACACAACTTATATCTGCATGTCTGGAGGTTGTCCATACTTTTGTCTATAGTTTTTCAAACTCGTCTGCTGTAGATGTTTTGTATGATAGAAAGGGTGTATCATATGTTCCATTTTGAAATAACGGACAAAAAGTTTCATAACAGAAGTACGCGTTACAAATGTTGGAATAATAGAAGTGACTGATACATTTCCAAGTAAAACGTTCACATGTTATAGGGCTGACATCAGATTTCAAAATCAAACATACTGATTGCAACTTCTCGGATGGATGGCGAAGTGAGAAAAACACCAAGATATTAGGTAATCGAATGTTTTTATTATACTTTTTATTATTAATGTTAAATGTCTTCCTCGGGCATGTCAAATGTGAAATTTTGCTATGCATCTCAATATAACATTTACATAGTAGTGGTAGTAGTAGTAGTAGTATCATTATTATTATTATTATTATTATTATTATTATTATTATTTGTATCATTATTATCATTAATTTTATTATTATTATTATAATCATTACTGTTATTATTATTATTGTCATTATTATTATCAATACTATTATTATTATTATCATTACTGTTATTATTACTATTATCATTATTATTATTATTATTATTATTATTATAATTATCATTAATGATGGTATCATTATTATTATCATAACTGTTATTATTATTATTATTATTATTATTATTATTATTATTATAAGTTGTAGTAGTGGTAGTAGTAGTAGTAGTAGTATTATCATTATTATTATTATTATTATTATTATTATTTGTATCATTATTATCATTAATTTTATTATTATTATTATAATCATTACTGTTATTATTATTATTATCATTATTATTATCAATACTATTATTATTATTATCATTACTGTTATTATTACTATTATCATTATTATTATTATTATTATTATTATAATTATCATTACTGATAGTATCATTATTATTATCATTACTATTATTATTATTATTATTATTATTATTATTATTATTATCATTTCTGTTATTATTATTATCATTGTGAAGTTTAATTGACCGTGGACAATCGCAGAATCAATCAGTGAACTGGACTCGAAAATACACGGATACAGTACTTTCGTGAATGCTCTTGGGTTTGTGTAGATAGCTATACTTGGTTATACGAACATTCATAACGGTATCAGGTCTTATCTATTTCCGAGCACAGTGGACAGAATATTGTATGCACTTGAACGCAGTCAATGCATTTTCAAAATGTCATTATCATTATTATCATTAAAGTTAATCTTTTTAGCTTTTCTCAGTTAACAATTTGAACCTATTTAGAGTCTGATTGACTCTCCAGTTTCATTATTTCATAATAAGTAATTTGTCACATTTTGTTAAGGTTTGTGGGTATATATGTATCAATTATCTTAATTCTTAGTACTTGTTGAGAACATTGTGAGCATAGAGGATAAAGTAATTAACTCTTTTGTCACCGTATTTCTAGATCGGACTCTTCCGTCTTGTATTCTTTATTTAACATTGCTTGTATATTTCGGGAAAGATTGTGAAGATCAATCTGTACATGTATATATATATCTACAGGCTGATCTTGGCCTGCACTTTTCGCGTGCGACATATAACTCGTAAATGCGCGTATATAGACCTATATCGTTGATTCCGTGATTTTGTAAACTATTCGAAAAGCTACTCTTAGGCAGAATACAGACATTCTTACGGTCTAGAAACACTCCATTCCCAAACGTACAACAGCAAAGTTTCCAAAAAGATTTAAGTTGCATGACGGCAGCCTTCACTCTACAAGAAACCATGACATATTCGAAACGAAAAGTCGGGTGTATGTCGCTTTTCTCGATTTTAAGGCCGCGTTCGATTCTTTGTGGCATGCAGGCCCTTTCTTTAAGCTAACGCATTTAGGACTAAATGGTAAAATCCTAAGGATCATAATCAATTCATATGAGAAATTAACGTGCCGTGTCCGTGTAAACGGCGCGACGTCATGTACTGTAAATATACAGAAAGACGTACGGCAGGGAGTTGTAGCTTATACATTTTACTATCTCGTATATATGAATGAACTCTTACAACAAATAGAGACTCGTAATATAATTTAAATCTCAGGCATACCCTCAGATGCGGCAATCCTTCATTCGCCGATGATCTTTCCTTTATTACCCTGACTCCGAATATGCTGCAACTATTAGCTATAAAACCGGTATGTTTTAATGCAATAAAATATATGAATTTAATATTCCATTTTGGTGTAAAACAAGAAGGAAATTCACATATAATTTGTATATGTATTTATGTATGTATTACATAAAGATAAACAATGAAGCTCAGACCTAAGCCATCTATGTTCGTAAGTGCAACAAGACACCGTATCGTGTTTTAAATTGTATTTACGCCACCTTCAACAGTATTTCAGCAATATCACGGAGTTTCTTTGTAAATTACCAGTACTACCAGTACTACCAGTACTACCGGTATTACCGGTATTTTCGTTTATCCTGACACCGATGCATCACTGGTAATGCTATCCCCGCAGCCCTGAGCGCCAAGTAGGGAAGCCATTAATACATTTTAAAAGTAGTTAGAATGAACTGACCGGGGATCGAACCCTGGTCTCCAGCTCCCGTGGTAGACACTTCACCACGCATACGGTTTCCTTCTTCGTGAGGGATGCGGCTCATATAACAAAACGCAGATACGTCGGGTTCTAAATCGCTATCTTGTTGCTTTTTCGGAGCAAAATGTGAAGATATATAAATACTTTTCCAACTTGTAGGAGTATTTTGAAAAAATGTGCATCAGGCGACATTTGAAAACATTTTGGCAAAAGAAATCTCTTTTTGCCACACTATTGTCAATTCAATTCAATTAATATACTTTCATTTACAGAAACTTTACAGAATTTTTTCATATTTTTGCCAATATGTTTTCAAAGTCGTCTGAAAAGGATTTGTTGTATGTAATAAAGTGTTAAACGAATCAATCTACTTTACCTGTAAGAAGACTGTCAGGATAGCTTCTGAAATAACAGGAACCGCGTTTTGATATTGCATCATCTTAAGTTACATTGACGTAAATCTAAATCTATTTATTTTGTCAGAAGATGTTTTTATGTTTTTATAACAAACGTCTCGTCAACGTCGTCATCAGAGTAATTATCGTCAGCATACGAATCATATTAATCATACTTATTACTATCATTGTTATCTTTAGTAGAAGTAGTAGTAGTAGTAGTAGAAGTAGTAGTAATAAAAGTATTTTGAGTAGTAGTAGTAGTAGTAGTAGTAGTAGTAGTCATTCTCTTTATTTCCTCCGTTCGGAGATTAATTGAATATATTCATTATATCAACTGCATGTTAACAAAAAGTAATTGAACTAGTTTCAAAACATAAAATAATAGGGAAATTGAAGATCAATCTTAACATAATATTACACAGATTAACCCCGACCCCCCTAAAAAATAAAAGAAGAAAAGAGATCCCCAGCTTGATCGACATTCTTTCCGACGTTTGACAAGTCACAGTCACTGTGACATGTGTCATTCACCAATGTGCTTATAGTCTATGTGGAAAAGCAGCCAGTTGCTTGGAAAGTATGGTGTGTGGAGAACTGGTGTGAGAAATCCAGAAAACATATGAGTAGATGATCCGGCCGCCTTGATATGACTGAAAAATTGTTGAAAACGGTGTTAAACCCAATCAATCAATTTAGGAAACCAAGCTTTAGGCATGTGTGCCTATGAATATATCTGGATTAACCTGTGCATAACCATTCTTGGCCATTCACCATTTAGACATAAAAAGTCACATGAAACTGTACCGGTAACCATTTTGATCCTTTAACATGGATGCAATTGCAAATATTTATGTACACTTGTTAAAATAACATCAAGGTTGGTTTGCCTTGAACCGCTCATTTTACGAATTCCCCCTCTTCCCAGAACATTTCAGTAAGGCTCTAAAAAAAACATCCATTAGGTCCCAGACTGGAAGAAAATGATTTATTTACATCTGATCGCACTCGGCACTATTCGGAATTGGTCATAGAAGGTACAAATTATTTAAATCGGTATCACACTGGGTCCTTAGCGTGGATGCACGGGCAAGTAATTGTTCATAGGTTTACAATTTCTTAGGGGTATTATATTGACAATATATTTTGAACACAATCATAAATGTGTTTCTTTATGATTTTTTATTTCTCATATTATTTCAAAGTGGTACTGAATTACATGTACAAGATAATAATCCAGCAGACAACTTTTGAAACATTATGGCCAAAGGAGAAATTGCTCATGATTAGTTGTTTCTCATTTTGCCTCAGTGTTTTGAAATCTTTTTGCAAGACTTACAGTTCCCGGTGCAAAGGTTATATATATTGTTGTCATATATTTTCATTTATCTGGTGCAAATTAGTTGTATGTTGGAAAAGGTTAATAATTTGAATATTATCATATCCAATGTGGTTCCAGGAAAGAAAAAAGAGACTTTACAAGGAAATATTTCAAAACTTGTACCAGGACAGCAGCATTTCTGATGATTTATGGTGCAAAGTTTGGTTACTGTATTATGTATACAAAGACAGATGTGTTCATTCAAAGACTGTACATTGATGAGAATTGTTGTCAATAGATGTTCTTTTTATAATTCATATATCAGACACAGAATTGAACACAACTGTAATTTTCCCTATAAGTCTATAAGTGAAAGAAGTTAACAATGGAACAACAGAGGAAATTAAACCTCTTCTTTTGTTCCATTGTTTACTTATGCAATTCTTTGTATTTGGATATAGCAAGAATGACATTATTTTAGTACATTTATTTGTATAAATTTAAGGCTTTCTAAAATAAATCAAATTTGCAGTATACAAAATTGAGAAAAAACCCATTAGAAAAAGTCTGAAATCTCCTTAACCCTTTCCCTCATATAGACGCTTTCTGACACTTCTGCAGCAGACGGCTTATTGAAAACATGGCGACAAAAGAAGAAATTGCTCAAAATGAGTAATTTCTCCTTTTGTAAGCATGTTTTCAACTCTATTCAACAATTGTTCTGTCATTTAAAGGGATTTTCTGTGCTTCTTGCCTAGACATTTTCAAAGTAATCTGCTGCAGACCTATGAGGGAAAGGGTTAAATGAAATTTATGTCTCTTTTATGGAAATATGTTCAAGTGTCTTCTGCTGCAAACAATTTTACTAGACAGAAACATCTGTTATTCATCCATGAACCCTTTCCCACTTACAAACCCCTTTACAGTAGATGAGTTTTGAATACAATTAAGTAAAAGGAGTGCTCATTATGATTAATTTCTCCTTTTTTCATTATGTTTCTCTATTCAAATATTGTCATATCTTTTATGAAGAGTATCCATATTTTTGACCAGAAGTATTCTGTTGCAGATTTGTTGTATTTGGGAATTTACCAGATAGTGTTTTCAAATATTAAACTCAGTCTCTTATGTTGGAGAAGAATAAATGATAATTCATATTAAGTAAATTTCCATATAGATTATTTATTGACAAAATACCTAGAATGGTGCCTCAATTATGTTTGGCCCATGCAATTTAGTATAATCCTAGAAAAGTGGTATAAAATTTAATAAAAGCAATCCAAAATGCCTTAATTGATTCTGTTATTAATATTATAACTTATTTCATTAATTAAGCATTTTCTTCAATAGCATTAATTGTCATCTCAGATGCATTTTAACTACCTTCATAAAAAGGTAGTATCTACAATAATATGAACGAACATATAAGTTTGATAGGAGATTAGAAAATGTGCTTTAATGACTTAAAAGGAAACTTCTTTTTCCACAATGTTGTGTTGCATGTATGGACATGTGATAATGCCCCTAGATTGAATGTACGTAATATAAGTTGAGTGTCACCTTAAAATAGCCTTTTTTTTTGTACAATCATGTTAACAGAAACATAGTTAAAACCCCTCAAAATGTCATATTCCATTTTAAGGCTTTCCCACTTGCAAGCTCATTTTAATGCACATTCAGCAGATGACATTTCAAAAAATTGTGGCAAAATTAACAATTTCTTTTTAAGAACACTTTCCCCTTTGTTCACAATGTTTTATACTCTATAATGGTTTCCTTGATTATATTTTCATTTTTATTTTTTCCCCAATTCTAGTCTTAATATCATCTGCTGCATATTTGTTGTATGTGGAAAGGGTTAAATACATGAATACAGTCTGTGTGAAGAAGTCATTCTACAAATTATTTACAAATATGTCCATGCATCAAATTGAAGCATGCAAATAAATTATGCTCTTTGTCTGTTATAATCCAATGTGGTCTTGGTGGTTGCTTACATAACTTGTATATGATGCATCTGCATAATATGACTCTTCAAACCATTGTGATAAAGTGATAATGAATTTTTTCTCCATTTGTTTTCAATATTTTCTCCTATATTCAATAATTATACATATATTTAATTTTATGGAGATGTTGTTGCTGAAATGATTTGGAATTTTTCTGCTACAACTCAATCAATCAATTCCTTCAAAATTACTATGCATGTTAGCTCAGTTCACTTTCATAAAGAGAGGATGTGTATAAATTACATGTGTACACCATGACAAACTTACTCTGACACATTTCAGCCATCTTCTTCTGGCTGACGACAAATTTTAGGCTTTGGGATATAAATAGCTGCTGGTAATGGATATTGATTCCCTTTTGTTGAACTGGTCAGATAAATTAAATTCTAAAAAAGAAACGTGTAAAGAATTAAGCTCCAACTGCATTTACTATGTTATCAAAGATTATTTTAGCTTGTACATGTATATATGGGAAACATTTCAAATTGGCATTTCTGAACAGTGCTTGATCAGATCATCTTCTCCATGCTCCATTTACTTAATCTTACAGAATCTACACACTTTTGTAATAACAAGCTTAAGTTATTATAATCAAACATTGTGAAAAAAGGAGATATACCTAAAACGAAGCAATTTACCTTTTTCTCACAAACGTATTAAACAAGTAAATAATCAAATTATGTCATATGTATGGTTTTAAACTATTATACTTTTACCTGAAAGACATTTTATTATGCCCCATCAGCAGACTTATTATACACAAATAACTATGTGAAAAGGGGATATTACTTTAAATAATCAATATCCCCTTTTTCTCGTAAACATCAGCAGCATCTTCCCACGCTAAGGGTTATTTGTGGGCAAGGGGTAAACTCCAATAAAACAATAATTTAATAAACCACGTTAAAACTGATTGTTACATGTACTACTCCATTTAACAAGATATATATAGTTGCAATGTTACAATATGTTTTTTAATCATTACATTATTTATGTCCTGTAAATATCAATTTTGTCTTAAACCGTCTACAGCTTATGAAAATTTATTTAATAGAGAATAGAAAAGAATTTGAAAAAAGGAGCAATTTGACACAATTATTCAAAAGTCATCTGTTGCAAAGGCGTTTTAAACTGTCTTTATGAGGGAAAGGGTTAATGTTTCAGCTGTAGATATTTTTTTATACGACCGTTTCTTAAAAACGGTACGTATTATGGTATGGTCATGTCCCTCCGTCCCTCCGTCCGTCCGACCCTCCGTCCGTCCGTTCGGGGTTTCCGCACTTTTTTCTACATGCTTTGATGTATTGAGCTGAAATTATGTATATAGCTTTGTAATCAAGTGTCACAGATCAAGTTCACATTTCCTTGAATTTCGTCAATTTTTGAATGAGTTATGCCCCTTTTTGGACTTAAGATATTTGTCAAATTCTGCATGAGTTGCAAAGAAGTTCCTGACGGGCGTATTATGTACCGTTTGCGGTACTCTTGTTAGTTCTGCTTAGACATTTTGAAAAAAAGCTGCTTATTTGCTGTATGCCGGATTTTGTGAACAGGCAACATCATATTCAGGCAATACTGTATTCAGGTGACCAATTCAGTGTATCATGGTCCTCTTGTTATGAATAGGTTAGCATAACAAGCCTGATTAACATCATCTTTTCATTGTCTTGTTTTGATAATACAAGCAAATGTGAATTGTATCTATAGACTATATTTGTTTCAATCAACTACTATACTATACGATGATTGGCAAAGTGACTGGAATGAACAAGTGAATAATAAACTCCACTCAATCAAGCCAGTACTTGGTGAATGGCTGCCAGCTTTACGATCCTTTCGCCGAGAAGAAATTGTTCTTGCTCGTTTACGCATTGGACACACATGGTTAACGCATGCATACTTACTGAAAGGTGGGGAAGCACCTCAATGTATTCCATGTTTTACACAACTTTCAGTACACCACATTCTTCTGGAATGTGCTGATTTCGCCCCAATACGTGATAGATTTTTCAAGGCTCAAAGTATGCGTCAGCTCTTTGAGTCTGTCAAACCTGAACAAATATTTGATTTCCTAAGGGAAATTAATATTTTTAATAAAATATGATTATTTCTTAAATCGTGCTTTTGCACATTCATTACTTTTACTAATCCTGTTCCGCATTTTCTCAGATATTGTTTATCTTTATGTTAAGTATTATATAGTAATGTTTGGCTTGTTTGCCTAAATCCTTTTTTACATTGGCTTACATGTTGTTTTATATTAAATGTTAAGTATCGCATACATCATGTTTGATTGTTTTGTCTAATAAACTGGTTAGTTATATTTCAATTTTAATTATTTCATCATTTACAGTAAGTAAATTATTAAGCGCCCAAAATGACCTTAGTTGTCGACGGGCCTTAAAACACCATTCATTCATTCATTCATTCCATTGAATGACTGTGTGGGCTTCATCAACAACAATTAATCCCAGTATTTCCTGTTAATGTTTAGTCAACATTATAGTGCGCCATCTCCCTAAAAAAGCCTCCGGGCTTCCAAAAACGAAGTCGAACGTCCCGTTCTCGATCTCCTTGTACTGGCTGGAGTCAATTCCCATGTACGTTGCCTTAAATCCAAGGCTAATAAGTCTCCGGCAATGCTGCTCAATGATGGAAGTCAGCGGAGCAATAATGATGACTAGCCTATTTTGCCAGGAAACATGATAGGGAAACACTCATAAGTCAGTGACTTTCCAATACCGGTCCGCGTGGCCACAAACACATCTCTCCCTTCGTAGATTCCATTGATCGCACTATATTGTTCGTCTGTAAGATTCTGAATTATAAACTGTAATCGTACTTCTTCGTATGTCGAGGCCTGAAGCGACTTAGTCGCCATATTAACAGAAAACCGACGACGTTTATTACCGATCATTCTATTGGACGATAAACGTTTTCCGAATTGGTATGTGTATTTATGCAACCGCTAGGTGGCCGAGCGGGAATTTCAAATTTAAAGAAGCCGTCAGCCAAGAATAATTATGGTAATGTAATGGACACATTTCCCTTGGCTTGCGAAAATGCGTGTGCCCCTTCTCTTGGCTCTTTGTATAATCCAATTGATCTGTAACAGCACAGAAGAGATTATATTTAATGAGGGCCCTACTCTAAATTAGAATATAAACCGTTTAATACAACTTACAGGTAAAAAGGACACCCGACACATACATGCAAACATTATAACTCCAGATCACCATGCAAAATATGTGCAATCTGATCTAGACAAACACCATCTGCTTATTACTAAATAACACTAGTGCTTTCTTAAATGTATTCAGTGTGTCTCTAGATGGAGGGCACTGGTCTGAGTCACTAATTCAACACTACTACAACATGTCCCAATTTAGACCCTGTTTTCTGGGTTATGTATTAAAAAACCCACATATATTAGTAGCATCAGCATAAATGTTAAAATACTATCTGCTTAGTAGTAAATGACACCATTGATTTCTTAAATGTAGTAAGTTTGGCTTTAGATGAATGACACAGATCTGTTTCACTAACGCACTATGTCCCAAGTTAGACTGTGTGTTCAGGGTTATGTGTTTAAAACCTAGAAATAAGCAGCATCAGCAATAAGAAAGTAAACAGAACACATTGGAGATTAATATGCAGGTGTTTAAATGCTGTTTAGTACCTTTATAACTTCACAAAACAAGAAGTACAATGACACTTGTTAACACTCCCAATGTCCACATGATATCATACTTGTTCAATGTCCCTAGTAAGACAGTATGTTGCAAGAAATGTGTGTACAAGTTATGAACATAATTAAAACTTTTGCATTGTGATAAGAAAATAATGGAAAGTAGGATGTGATAAACAAGAGTAAATGAATGCTATCTGCTAATAAATTAGTATTCTGTTACCTGGGTTATGTGAAACTCTGTCCATACCTGCAATTTGTTATAATGATATACTTAAAATTAAAATGATTATATGTTTCTAATACATGGACATAAATTAATCAGTAATGCAATTGATGTTTATTTTACATGAATGAACAGCATACATCTAACAGTGCTTAATGTGATATACTGAACATTTGTTTGAGAAAGTCAAACTCTCTCAATGATTCAAGAGAGCTGTTTAACAAGCAGCAACTTTTACCAACAAAACCAGAATTGCTGTTTCACTTCTCACACACTTCTACCAATACCTAATTACCACATCTTGATTGTAAATATCTGGACACACATGCCTTAAATACATTTATTTATGTTTGTAAAGTGTCTACATTTACTGTCAGAGGTATTGGAGATTGCATAAACAAAATGCAGAAAAAATATATAAATTTAAACCAAACTGACAGGGCTCAGATTTAACTTCAAGTGAATGGTCTTATAATATAGCCGTATGAAGTTTTGGCAGAAGGAATAAAAATAAATCCAAGCCCTGAATGAAACATGAAGGAACGTAACAAACTGTATCAGAAATCCTAATTTGTACGAGTGTAGAAATAAAACAACTTTCACTTAATTTTATTTTCTGAAATATGAAATCATTTATTCTATAAGTTTTCTTATGCAACTAGAAATATCGCTTAAGGTGATGTATTCAGGGACAAATAAATAACAATGAAAAAAGAGAACATGCCACAATTTACATACAAGTGAATATGTACTAGACAGGAAATTCTAATAAAGCAATCGTACATTAGCAGACATTTCAAGAAATGTGTGTAGATCCAGATATGCATGTACAGGAGTATGTATTGTAATCAGTAATTATTAGCTAATCATGCCTGTCAAAAGACCAATATTCACTGTATTCAGAACATGGCCAACTATAATAGCAGCAGCTACATTGGAAAATAATGACAGAGAACATAGTTATTTCTAAATGGATATAAATGCATTAAAAACATTTAATGATGCAGGAACTGACTAGAACCACAAGCCATGTAACAAGCAACTAAATATAAAATTGTGATCCTTGACACAGTAAATTACTATATAAATAATAACTATTTTCTTGTTGTAAATAATGTGGCTCCCATTATCTCATCAGAAGTTAGGTTAGAAACTGTTCAGATAATCGGACAATAGGCCAAAAACACACGCCTGCAGATGAAACTGATTGGGGACTTGATCAAGTGGTTGAGCTTCTGAATGAATGAATGAATGGTGTTTTAAGGCCCGTCGACAACTAAGGTCATTTTGGGCGCTTAATAATTTGATTACTGTAAATGATGAAATAAGTAAAATTGAAACATAAATAACCAGTTTATTAGACAAAACAATCAAACATGATGTATGCGATACGTTTCACGACCCAGATCAACCAATTCGCAATGTGTTTTAAGTGGTTGAGCTACGATCTACGAAACAGGTCAGCCAATTCACAATGTTTTTCAAGTGGTTGAGCTACGATCTACGACCCAGATCAGCCAATTCGTGATATGTTTCTAGTGGCTGAGCTACGATCTACGACCCAGGTCAGCCAATTCACAATGTTCTTTCAGTGGATGAGCTACGATCTACGACCCAGGTCAGCCACCTTGCAAAGTTTTTGAAGTGGTTGAGCTACGATCTACGACCCAGATCAACCAATTCGCAATGCGTTTTAAGTGGTTGAGCTTCGATCTACGACCCAGGACAGCCAATTCGCAATGTCTTTTAAGTGGTTGATCTACGATCTATGCGCTAACTTCACACACCCCTAAAAAGGCTGTCATTTTCCATTGACCATGAACCAACTGGTCACACATGTTTTATTTCAAGAAGCTATATTGTCAAACTGGTAACTTTTAAGTTCCAACTTTTGTGGGTGGAGTTTATATTTATCTGTGTCCCTCTTCGTCTTCTGTGGTTTCGACAAACACAAACAAATATACTTTTAACGTAACATAAACATAATCACAAAAACACCCTGGTCCAATAAAGTACGATCATTTGAGAACATGCTTTACTATGCAATGATTTCGCCAGAAAAACACCGGGAACTGCAAAAGAGAGGATAACACTTTTTTAAAGGCTTGATCAAACTGGGGACGTCCCTACTTGACATTGATTCGCACATATCAGACCTTGTTCTGATATTTAATCCCTGATTAATTCTTACAATAAAATGTTGCAAACAGTTGAGCTTGAGTACGTCGCAACTTGTTATATTACTCAATAGCTCACACCCATACAAGGCTATAGGGATAATGATTGTTATACAGCTTAACATAGGTCAATGGATTTAATGCATTAAGTCTCATACCAAGACCAGCCATTACATAAAAGGCAGTTTTAGCTTTTGGACAGCGTTCTGAAATACGATTTGTTAGTTTTTAGAGATCCATCCTGTCGAATTCCGAGATGTACAACATTGTCAATTCCGTAGTAAAAACTTGATAGGGGCATTTTTCTTTTTGTTATTGTTATATACAGCGACATTGGATTTCTTACAATTTACTTTGAATTTCCCTCTAAAGGAATACCTGTACACAATGTCAAGCCAATTTTGCAGATACATAGATGTTAATGTAATTACAGATAAATCATCAACAAACGCAGGATTCCCACATTTAGCATCGATTGGCGATAAGAGACGTAAGCTATACTCTGAATTTTAAAGTTTTTTAAGTAAGTCATTTATAAAGATCAGATAATAACATGTGGAGGTGACCCCTCTCTGACGTATACCGCGTTTTACCGGAACTTGAAGTGATTTATTGCCATTTGCCATGACAAAGCAATTCAAGTTTTTATAGGAATCCCTTATTTTCCAACTATTCCTTGATTATGGGTTTAATAAAATAGCGCATTGTGCTACGAAGGCTTTACTATGTAGATCCGGCAGTTCGTATAAAGTTTCCTGTAGGCATAACGCGGTTGTAATACAACTTAGCCCTTTTTGAAACCCTTGTTGATGTTGAGATGGAAATGTGATTTTTATCATATAATAATATAGAATGTATTCTATTTACCAATATCTTCTCAAAGATTTTGTAGAATGATGGTGGCCTATAACTGGTAGGGTCGTTTTTTTGCATTCCGGACCCTTTGTAAATCGGGTACTATGTAACTATTACGCCAGGAGTCGCTGTACTTTAAAGAGCTCTACCAAGGGATGCATTATGGTGTTTTACCATATATGATATGCGCATTTGTGATGTTGTCATGTAATGAATTTTTCCCACGTTGAAGGTTAATTAAAGCCTTTTTAACCTCGTCGCATGTGAACTCGCGTTCTATTGTTTGTGAAAGCGTTATTGTAGTATTGTAGTGGGGTTTATTCTAGCATAATCTTCCAGCGTTTCATCAATTTCTATTTCCAGTTTACTTTTGGGATTTAGCTCGTGGGTATCAAATATATATCAATAAAGTATCTTTCAAACCCGCTTATGAAATTTTCGGCTTTATAGTTAATATCTTTATATATAATTTCTGATGTGTGTTGCCATTGACGTTTCATTAAATTCCAAAATAGACTAGAGTCAAGCTGAGAACTTCGTTCGAGTTGTCGGAAAATATTGTTATTGTACTTGTTCAATGCTATACGTTGGTTTTTTCTGAATTCTCGTTTGGTCGCCTTATAATTAAAATATGAGAGATAAGACATACCACGTGGTCTCCCTTGATTTAACCATATTTTGCGTTTGTCTCGCGAGTAAGTGAGAGCCGCTTTTACTTTGGCAGTCCAATATGGTTTCGCGTGTCTATTAAATTAACGTTTAGGTCAAATTACGCTAAATACATCCGCCGACTTGCTGATCTACTATAGTCCCTAAAAAAACCTTTGTTTGCGTAAAAATGAGTGTATACCATATGACATTGTTTATTTTTACTATTTTCGCCTGGTGAGTTTTTTCTTGCATAATGCATGACCTCACATTTTCTTTGGATTGTTTTAATGCTAGGAGGTTTACTCTTTTCAATGATATATGGTGTTCTACATGAGAAACGCTTATAAAGTGTGACAATCGAGGACTGAAACTGGTCGATTTACATGGAAACAAAGAAGGATATTTTTTAGTGTATTGTAACCTTTAGGAAGGGTTTGGTTGTGATGCATTGTTAATCACTGCTTTAATTTAATCCGATAATTGGTTTGGAGTAGTATAGCTATGAATTATATCGGTAGTAGTAGTAGAAGTAGTAGTAGTAGTAGTAGTAGTGGTAGTAGTAGAAGTAGTAAGAGTGATGCTACTAAAAGTATATATTTTTACGTATGCATTATAATTCCTTCTTATAGTAGCAGCAGCAGTAGTAGTAGTAGTAGAAGTAGAAGTTTTATAATTATTATCATTAATTTCCTGATTATTAAACACGTTAGCGTTAGGGCGGGGCTTGATACGGATATCTGAATATCGGATTTGGGTCAGACATTTTACGGAGGCATTTGTAATATGCGCTCGAAATAATTCGTGTATTGTCGGTATTTTACGCAACGCGTGCGTACAATTTCAAGCAATAACACGCGAATGTCTTCATAAAACAAATACTGTGAAATTTTCACGGAGTGCTTGGTGTGTTAGGGCATTCTCAATACATTCCTGTTTTACCCTAAAACACTTTGCAGAGCTCCGTATCAAGTCCCGCCCTGACGTCTTAACCCTTTCCCACATACAGACGCTTTCTGACGCTTCTGCAACAGAGGACTTTGGAAAACATTGTAGCAAAATGATAAAGAGCAATTTATCCTTTTGCCTCAAGGTTTTCAACTTTACTCAATAATTGTTCTTTCAGTTATAGAGACTTCCATATTTTTGACTAAATGTTTTCAAAGCCGTCTGCTGCAGATGTGTTGTATGTGGGAAAGAGTTAAATAATCAGTACACATATTTCATTTACAGTATTCACCGTAGCCATTGCAAGGATGGGATACCATTATACTATCCTTCTGGCAGTAATTCCGATAATTATATCAGGCTATGTTATAGATAACGGAAACCAACCAGGTAGGTGACCTTTTTGTTTTGATTATTGAGATCATCTCTTTGGTGTTTTTGTTAGCACGTTCGCCTTGGGAGCGGGACACCAGAGTTCGATCTCCGGTCGGGGTATAACAAAGAATTTAAAATAGATAACAATGGCCTTTTCTCCTTGGCGCTCAGATTTGAGGGATAGCATTACGACTGATGTTTCGGTGTCGGGATAAATATATATTACAAGGTGACGTCATCATATAAATGAAATACTGTTGAATGCGGCGTAAAACACCATTTAACAAATAAACAATTGTGTTCACAATTGAGCAGTTCTGTAGCACAATACGTGGGTAATGTTGATAAAGACCTCTCCGTGTACCTACATTTTAAGATGTAAATTAAAATTGATTGGGGTTTAACGTCGTTTTCAACCGTATTTCATCGTTCGTTCCATGCACCTGGCTACCTTCCTGAATAGACTTTTAGCTCATTGATTGAAGACGAACGACGATGAACAATATGTATGTTTTCAATCATCAGAACGAATGAATAACTGAGTCGGGTTTGAACTCGCCATTTCTCGGTAAATAGGCCTTGTTCGTAACTTATTGAGATTTCGCGTTCGACAATGCAAACGTAAAGCGATTTGGAAGCTCGTGTTACTAAAAGCCGAACTTTGCAAATTTAAATCATAGTACACGAATGCACAGATTGAGCTGAATCCACAATTGATATATAGTTTAACGGCTGCATTCCGTTTCTTAGCCAAATGTTCTGCTTTTGCATACCATGTGATAGTATCCTAACACCTTTCCTACATACGACAAATCTGCAGCAAAGGACTTTGAAGCCGCTAGGCAAAAGTATGGAAAGTATCTATTAATAAAGGGTTAAGTTTTTAACTTGAAAACAGTCTCGCAAATGGGGAAACTACTCATCGTGACAATTTCTTCTTTTCAAAAGTCAACATGTGTCTGCATATGGGAAAGTGTAAACATATTTCAGGATGCATGAATATATTGTTTTCCCGAAAAAGGGTTTTATTCTCTCCTCGCATTTAAACGACCTCGTACAAGCGCATACATCAATCGCTCCATGGCATTCGAAAGTAGGTAGACACTATACATCAGTGCAGTGGACTGATTGATTATGCACATTTTCCGACGTCAATTTATATTCCCATTTATAATGCGTTTGTGTTTGGTAAATACCGAACATGCATGAGACCCGAATAGGCGAAACGTTAATCAATCAAGTCAATGCCGATCTGGATCGTCTCTTACATGTATTCGAAAACACCCCTAAAGATCGGTATTCATCTGGAGTAGCTTGAATGTAGAACATCTGTTCGGAGTTCTGTAGAGATGGTTCTGAATCTCATTTTGATTAATTGTCACAGACTGTTGGGGTGTAGTATGTCAACACGATGGTATACTAAACAACACGACGTGCACGTGTTTGTGTCACGTGAACTACACTGGGTTGTTTTGTGAGACAGGTACGTGTTTGCACTTTTAGTTCATTCATTGTATGTACACTTTTCGATATCATCTCATCTGAAATGAACAAAATAATATTGTATGATTGCGGATGACGTTAGATACTTATGCTTAACCTTGGTCTACGTGTGACACACACAATACATTAGTTTTCTGTTACAGAACGACGTTTTATCATCGTTTTGTTTTATATAAAGAAAATTCGACAATGGTTGCATTATCGAAAGCATTGCCTTCAGTATAAAATGCATACATTTTGTTTTTAAAGTTCTGAAATGATAGTATTAGAGACAACAAATTAACCCTTTGTTGTGGGTACTCAACATATGGTCTCATGGATATGATATATGATATACGATCCCTTTTATTGAGCACCTCTTCACTACTTTATTGACGTCTTCGACACATTATATTTGCAGTCGATGTTAAGCAAACTGTATGTAAACTATATGGTTTTAGGACTAAACTTGACATTTCACAACTAATGCTGAATATCACATAGATCGCAGCATATAAAACGTCTATCCCTACGTCAAAACTGACCCTTTCTACTCTTGGTAACCTTTTATCATAGGCTATGGTAGCCAGGTGAGCAATGTAGGCACATATTGGCTTTCTTGTTTAAAATAAAGGAACATTTGGCATTCTCTTTCGAAATATTTACATCCTATCTGTTTTCACTTTATTTACAAGAGCTCAACTGCATCTGCTTCATTTAAGTTACGCTTTAAAATCATGCGCGTCGTCAAAATTTGTCTTGTTAATGTCTGTCTTAGTAAGCGGCGTCCACCGATTTGGAGTCTTAATGCATATGCGAGCAGTGAAGACGCAGGCGAGCCTGTTTATCCGCAGAGTCTCACCAGAGCCTCCAATGTCCGTATACATGTAGTTAAATCATAGGTGCATATTAATACAAATATAACAAGCACTGTAAACCTTCAAGTTGTATGCCAATGTACCTGTATATGATCCGTTAACGGAACGTCAAAAAGACCCCAAATCGCCAGACGCGGCTCTTATATTTTTTATTATAACTATAGAGATGAAGGACACACAATGGCCACACGGACGATACAGCATGCTGTCTACAACATTTGGTTGTCCCGAGGACCAGGATCACGGATGGCACACGTACAGTCAACTAGCCTTTATATTACAGCATTACACAATCCTTTACAGTCAACTATCCTTTATATTACAGCAATTCACAACCCTTAAAAAACAATAACATCATACCAACGACTTATGACGGGTCTGCATCATACGAAGATTGAAAACATTCTTGAAAAGGGAAACATTTCATCTTCTCCTTTTACAATTTTCTTCTTCTCTGTATTTAAATTATACTTTCAATACTTCAACTTTCTTTTCCTTAAGACGACAATTATCAGATTGTAAACTGTTAAAAGTTAATTTCTGGGAGAATACAAATTTAGAAAATGATATACTGAAAGAGAAAAAAGTTCAGTCGGCTTTCCACCGTGACCGGCGCGTGCAGGGATCGAACCAGTGCGCTCAGGTCCAAATCCGCCATTGCTATTGAATGATGTTTGATTTAAGGTCATAATCAGCGTGAATTTTTCAAAATCTAAAGAAGGTCTATTCCAGAAAAACAAATATTACAGCTCTTGCGAGCAACGTATAATCAGATCAGTGTACGCATCCATGTACTCTAGTCGTGATCTGCACTGTTCGACATTAAGGTACTAAATTATAAAAAAAATGCATGGCTCTTATTATGTTTCCCTTTCCTTTTTATCGTAGGGGTTACGTAAATATTACACTAGATGAAGATGTACTAGTTAAGTTATGGTACCCAAAAAGCTATGAGGAGTATGCGTACTTGATTAATCCACTCGACCTCCAAATTCTAGGGCCGTATTCCTACATATCGGTGCAGATTAATTTCTGTACCAGAGATGACGTTCCCGATGGTGGTAATATCGAGTCTAAATGGCCGAGAGGGGAATATTGTGTTTTCAAATATGGATCCAACTGTCCCACCGGTAGGTGCTAGTTACTATAATTGAACCCGTCCGTGGGAAAAGGTACAAGTTGGCATTTCTGAACAGCGTAGGTTCAGAATAAGCCTGTTTATCTGCTCTGTTTGATCAGAATTTACAAAAGTTAACAGAATCTTCTAACACGCGTATGTTCGTAATCTGTAAACGGTGTAAATATTGATGCAATGGCCGATTTGAACCTATACTGTTCATAAAAGCAAACTTTTACCTTTTCTCACAGACGGTCTCATATGATTGATTTACTGCGTTCAGTGAAATTTACGATACCTATCGGTTGTCAATGTACCAATCCAAATACAGCTATTTTCACCTCTGGTACAAACCATAACAAACCATAATCTACCAAACTGATTCACTGAACAAGTTATTTTTTGGTTGAATTATGTTTTGGCTTTAATATCGGTATCCATGGATTATAGTCTATATGTATTATTAAAACACCGACATTTTACAGCATCGTATGAATCACACATTTTAGTCTATATGTATTATTAAAAAACCGACATTTTACATCATCGTATGAATCACACATTATAGGCTATATTTGTTATTAAACACCGACATTGTACATCATCGTATGAATCAAACATTATAGGCTATATATGTTTTATTAAAACATCGACATTTTACATCATCGTATTTTTCACACATTTTAGTATATATTTATTATTAAAACACCGACAATTTACATCGTCGTATGAATCACACATTATAATCTATACGTATTATTTGTATTGTGATTGCCTTTAATTATGGACGTCGAAAATACTAAACCCCCTTTTTTTAAAAACTAGCCTAGGTTTTGTACAGCATGTTTCTAAATCGCTAAACAGATAACTATGTTTTATACACAATTTGTCGATGTCATTGGACAATCTTTCATTGAAGTAGAGCCTATTATAGCCTGTTATTTAATGTTCCGGTGTCAGTAAATCAGTATAATTGACACATTTCAAAATTTATAGTATTTAAAGAACGAAAATGTTCAACAGAAACCAGATCAAGTCTATACTCATTTCCCACACTAGTCAAATCTGCATTCGCGGAGTTTGATCTAAAACCGCACTGTTCGCAAATTAGTCACATAAACGTTCACTAATAGTCAAAAAACCATAATAAAATTTAAATGGAACGCATGAATGAATACACTAAATCTTGACCACAATCACGATACGTTGTGTCCTAGAACACAGCACATGCACCTTTTTCGAACTCTAGCTTTATGAAGGTGATTTCTAATCTAACATGGTTTCAAGAGAGCAGTTTGATGCTCGGAGAAAACCCTACCTTAATGAAAGTGATTTCTAATCGAACAGGGTTTCTAGAGAGCAATGTAATGGAGAGAACCCTAGCTTTATGAAAGTGATTTCTAATCCAACAGGGTTTCAAGAGAGCAATGTAATGCTCGGAGAGAACCCTATCTTTATGAAAGTGATTTCTAATCCAACATGGTTTCAAGAGAGCAGTGTAATGCTCGGAGAGAACCCTATCTTTATGAAAGTGATTTCTAATCCAACATGGTTTCAAGAGAGCAGTTTGATGCTCGGAGAAAACCCTACCTTTATGAAAGTGATTTCTAATCCAACAGAGGGTTTCAAGAGAGCAGTGTAATGCTCGGACAGAACCCTAGCTTTATGAAAGTGATTTCTAATCCAACAGGGTTTCAAGAGAGCAGTTTAATGCTCGGAATGAACCCTAGCTTTATAAAAGTGATTTCTAATCCAACAGGGTTTCAAGAGAGCAGTGCAACGTTCGGAGATTACCGTCTCTCCTGGTCCAATACAGACGGCGTCATTCCGCACGTGACAACTGACAATGTCACTTCCGGTACACCAACATTCCATTTCTGTTGCCACGAGGTACAGGCGGAATACGATGAAACCATAACATTTCCAAATAGTTTTCCGTTCATAATGTTGAAAGTAAGTACACTTTAATGCATCTGCAGCAGACGACTTTTGAAAACATTGCAACAAAAAGGGAAATAGCTCATGATGAGGAAATTATTCTTTTACTACAGAGTTTTAAACTCTAATATGGTGGACTCACGATAGGCCGAACTCGAGTCATCGATGTTATTGTGATTCCTTAATTAATGCTTAATTCATGTATGTACTTATAGCTACGTAAGTCATTTCTACTTAAGTGTAATTGATGAAAAGCAAGACATACCGAACACATAGCGCAGCAGCAGTTCCAATTGCTCATATGAACAATCGGCAGATCGGCCGCTTAAATGATTTCAAAAGACAGATCCGTTCCAGGAATTGGTTCGAGTTGTACGATATATTCGAAGTATCACTTGTTCGAGTTATCGCGTGTCCACTGTACTGTTAGATTTTATAAGAACCAAATTTAACAATTTGCTGCATGGTGTAAATTCTTGATTTCCATTTTTTTTATTATGTTTTTCATTTCATCTTTATTTCTATTAGTGATTGTATTACACTGTTTTTTAAACGACGTCTGCTGAAGATGCGTCCATACACGTTTACTTGGATGGAAAAATGTTAAGATCAAGTTCCATGATTGGTCTGTTGTTTGTTTTGAGTTGACTACTCTCTGGAAGCTTGAATAATGTTTGTCCTACCATATTTGCTAAAATAATCCCGAAATACAGGGGTATACAAAACATTGAATTCTCTAAATCATCCTGATTGGTTGTATCCAGCTAATGCATGCTGTGGTATTAATCCAATGACCGGCATACTATCTTAAATGTAAGACATTACATAATATCAATTGTCCTTTTATCTTGATGATCTGATCTTGTATTAACAACGTGATAGTAAACTCTTGATGTTTTCATATATTGACAATCTAGAATAAAGCAATATATATCATTATGATTTCTTTAAATAAGCAACTGTGTTCATTTTTATGAAATCATAGCGGCTAGCTTCATTCGTCTTCCACCAATAGGATAGAAAAAGTATATTCGGGAAGGGAACTAGTTGCCAGGAAAACATGTTGAGTGGAGTGGTGATATGCACCACTACGAAGTCATGCAATACAAAGTTGGTTAAATCGGCCGCCGTGACATGACTGACACACTGTTGAAACGGCGTTACATTTCAATCATTCAATCGATCTTCATTTTATTATAGTTTGTTACTCAGTCTAAAACACTGTATCATGAATTGTGTTTTTAAATGTTAATTGAAGTAGACATCATCCATTGAACACTGCTTTGTAACCATCGAAGATCCGGATCAGTCGTCGTCTTCCCTGTTCGGAATCTAGTTCATTCTGAAAGGTACAAGTTGGCACCCATGATGAGTGTGTGTTCTGATCAGCCAGTCCATCGGTTAAGTTGTATTAAAATCTTTACAACTCACCAGAAGGTTAGAAAAACCTTTGCAAGTAATTTGCAAATAGTGTAGTTCTGGATCTAAACTATTCGCAAAGGCCAATGAGTGCCTTTTTGCATTGACGGGTCACGTATACAAAGGTCCTCGAAGCCTCCGGAGAATGGTTATTACTAAACACCGATTAATCTTATTTGATCGCAATTTTTGTTAATTACAAGCTTTCCCAATGTGGGTTTTCGTAATTAGGTGACTACTAAATAACCATGATATTTGGACTTGTCAAGGAATAATTAGAATCCGTCCTTATAGAAGAGGTACCAGTTGACTTTTGTGAACAGTATAGACCCAGATCAGTGTGTGCATCCGCTTAATCTGGCTCTGCACTGTTCGATTATTAGTCCAATAAACTACATAGAAACGTCCAATAAACATTGTCTATTTTGATTGCACTGCATGGATGCGCAGGAAGATATTTTTTCTAAACTTTGTAACTATTACGCTAAGGATGGTGTTCCAGAGCACTGCTCAAATACAATGTATCGTTTATTATTACAGACTAACAATAGCTCTTGTCCTATCATTACCGGAATGGCGCTGAACAAAGATAGATTTGACTTCGTGGAATACACCAGAATGTTTGAATTTTACGGCTCCAACAACGTGTTTAAAAACACCGGAACCGGATATGAAAGGCTTGAACTGTGTTACTACGCGAATATCAGTGAGTCTAAACTTACCTTATTATATTTGGGTCATGCCACTGAAAGAAAGAATTCGCTATTTTGCAACCAGGATCTTCAATGTTCGCCATTCTGTCATGAATATTCATCTGAGAAACCGAACGAAGAACGGTTACGTCCCAATGAACACTTCCTTGGCTCCTGCGAACAGTGAAGTTCTATATAATCCTGTACATTCACACATTTTGATCATGATATGCACGTTTAAAATAATACTAGCATAAGCTTGTTAGAAACCTCTGTCAACTTATGTAGATTCTGAAAAGTCTGAGCAGGTATTTTAGACAAACGAACGTAAAAATATTACGAATCTATAAAGCGATAAGTTTACGCGTCAATGCTATCTGATCTTATATTATTTATCATGACACCGATACATCAGTCGTAATGCTATTTGATCTTATATTATTTATCATGACACCGATACATCAGTCGTAATGCTATTTGATATTATATTATTTATTATGACATCGATACATCAGTCGTAATGCTATCTGGTCTTATATTAATTATTATAACATCGATACATCAGTCGTAATGTTATCTGGTCTTATATTATTTATTATGACATCGATACATCAGTCGTAATGTTATCTGATCTTATATTATTTATTATGACACCGATATATCAGTCGTAATGCTATCTGCTCTTATATTATTTATCATGACACCGATACATCAGTCGTAATGCTATCTGATCTTATATTATTGATCATGACACCGATACATCAGTCGTAATGCTATCTGATTTTATATTATTTATTATGACACCGATACATCAGTCGTAATGCTATCTGAGCGTATATTATTTATCATGACACCGATACATCAGTCGTAATGCTATCTGATCTTATATTAGTTATCATGGCACCGATACATCAGTCGTAATGCTATCTGATCTTATATTATTTATCATGACACCGATACATCTGTCGTAATGCTATCTGAGCGTATATTATTTATCATGAAACCGATACATCTGTCGTAATGCTATCTGAGCGTATATTATTTATCATGACACCGATACATCAGTCGTAATGCTATCTGATCTTATATTATTTATCATGACACCGATACATCAGTCGTAATGCTATCTGATCTTATATTATTTATCATGACGCCGATACATCAGTCGTAATGCTATCTGATCTTATATTATTTATCATGACACCGATACATCTGTCGTAATGCTATCTGAGCGTATATTATTTATCATGACACCGATACATCTGTCGTAATGCTATCTGAGCGTTTATTATTTATCATGACACCGATACATCAGTCGTAATGCTATCTGATCTTATATTATTTATCATGACACCGATACATCTGTCGTAATGCTATCTGAGCGTATATTATTTATCATGACACCGATACATCAGTCGTAATGCTATCTGATCTTATATTATTTATCATGACACCGATACATCAGTCGTAATGCTATCTGATCCTATATTATTTATCATGACACCGATACATCTGTCGTAATGCTATCTGAGCGTATATTATTTATCATGAAACCGATACATCTGTCGTAATGCTATCTGAGCGTATATTATTTATCATGACACCGATACATCAGTCGTAATGCTATCTGATCTTATATTATTTATCATGACACCGATACATCAGTCGTAATGCTATCTGAGCGTATATTATTTATCATGACACCGATACATCTGTCGTAATGCTATCTGAGCGTATATTATTTATCATGACACCGATACATCAGTCGTAATGCTATCTGAGCGTATATTATTTATCATGAAACCGATACATCTGTCGTAATGCTATCTGAGCGTATATTATTGATCATGACACCGATACATCAGTCGTAATGCTATCTGATCTTATATTATTTATCATGAAACCGATACATCTGTCGTAATGCTATCTGAGCGTATATTATTTATCATGACACCGATACATCAGTCGTAATGCTATCTGAGCGTATATTATTTATCATGACACCGATACATCTGTCGTAATGCTATCGGAGCGTATATTATTGATCATGACACCGATACATCAGTCGTAATGCTATCTGATCTTATAGTATTTATCATGACACCGATACAACAGTCTTAATGATTTCTGATCTTATATTATTAATCATGACACCGATACATCAGTCTTAATGCTATCTGATCTTATGTTATTGATCATGACACCGATACATCAGTCGTAATTCCATCTGATCTTATGTTATTGATCATGACGCCGATACATCAGTCGTAATGCTATCTGATCTTATATTATTGATCATGACACCGATACATCAGTCGTAATGCTAGCCACGTAACCCTGAGCACAAAGGAAGGACACCATTACTACCATGTTTAAAGTATTTGATATGACCTGACAGGGGATCACATCCTGGTCTCCCGCACCAAAAGGTTGATCGATCTAACCTTACTACACCTTCACGTTAAAGCCTTGATCTTAGTGATCTTCAGGTTAAAGCCTTGATCTTAGTGATGTTCACGTTAAAGGCTTGATATTAGTGATCTTCACGTTAAAGGCTTGATCTTAGTGATCTTCACGTTAAAGCCTTGAGGGCGGTAAATAAAACGTTCAGCAGATCCCCGTCGTCCAGCTGAGGTAGGTCAGTCTGTAGCAATGTTAACCCTTTCCCACTTGCAGACGCATTTTGACGCATCTGCAGCAGACGACTTTTGAAACCATTGGGACAATTAAAGAAATTGCTCGTATTGAGCAATTTCTCTTTTTGTCATAATGTTTTAAACTATATTCAATAGTTAAACTTATATTTATAGAGATTTTCCAAATGCATATCTAGATGTTTTCAAAGTCGTTTGCTGCAGATATAGGGTTAATAAAAATGACGTGCATTCATACTCATACTTGTAAGAAGTTTCAATAAATTTAACTGTATACTGTATCGTTAGAATATGTTTTTTGTTCTTTTCCAGGACGACGTGAAAACTTGTTGCACGATGGTTCTGTATTTGGTATGTATTTAGTTAAGGTTTGGGCTCGGCGATTTCCGTATCATCGGTATTGTTCCTGGGCTTGTCGGTTATTTCCGATGAACATGACCACAGTGTCACAATTGCGTCAAAATGCTTTTGCATGTGACAAATTGTCAGCTGAATAGGATAATAATATACAGAAAACTGGCAAAATGGTAGACCGAAGTTCGCGTTCACTCATATTATGCATCTTGTTAGTTGTTACATGCGACGTCGCGGAGCTAAAACATAGTGGGAACCTTAAAAATTAGTTGAATCAAAATACTTGTGTTGATTTTGCTTTTGTTTTATTTATTATGTCTCCCCCTGTATACAGGGGAGATATATTGTTTTTGTCCTGGGCGTCTGTCTGTCTGTCTGTCCTTCTGTCTGTCTGTCTGTCTGTCTGTCCGTCTGTCCGAAATCGTGTCCGCTCCATATCTTCAAGACGGCTTGAAGGATTTTCATGAAACTTGTGTCAGATGTTCACCTCATGAAGGCGATGTGCAGAACCCATGTCCCGACCATACAGGTTCAATGTCAAGGTCAGACTTGAAGGTCAAAGGTTTGAGCCTTAATTTCGTGTCCGCTCCATATCTCCAAAACGGCTTGAAGAATTGTCATGAAACTTGTGTCAGATGTTCACCTCACGAAGGCGATGTGCAGAACCCATGTTCCGACCATACCGGTTCAAGGTCAAGGTCAGGCTTGAAGGTCAAAGGTTTGAGCCTGTTTTTCGTGTCCGCTCCATATCTCCAAAACGGCTTGAAGGATTTTCATGAAACTTGTGTCAGATGTTCACCTCACGAAGGCGATGTGCAGAACCCATGTTCCGACCATAACGGAGTTATCTCCCCCTTGTTCAATATTTTAATTGTGAAAACTTTGTCCAGAGCAGAACTCAGAAACTACTTGAAGGAATTTATTGAAACTTGGAATATAGATAGATGGCAATGTGAAGTTGTGCACCTTGCAATAATTATGAGTTATCTCCCCCTTGTTCAATATTTTAATAGTGTAAACTTTGTCCAGAGCAGAACTCAGAAACTACTTGAAGGAATTTATTGAAACTTGAAACATAGATAGATGGCAATGTGAAGTTGTGCACCTTGCAATAACTATGAGTTATCTCCCCCTTGTTCAATATCTTAATAGTGTAAACTTTGTCCAGAGTAGAACTCAGAAACTACTTGAAGGAATTTATTGAAACTTGGAATTTAGATAGATGGCAATGTGAAGTTGTGCACCTTGCAATAATTATGATTTATCTCCCCTTGTTCAATATTTTAATAGTGTAAACTTTCTCCAGAGCAGAACTAAGAAAGTACTTAAAGGAATTTATTGAAACTTGGATTATAGATAGATGGCAATGTGAAGTTGTGCACCTTGCAAGAATTATAACTCTGGGCAACTTCGTTGCAAAGTTATCTCCCCTTGTTCAATATTTTAATAGTCATTGACAAACTGCAATGGGGAGACATATGTTTTTTCATAAAAACAACCTTTCTAGTTGTATTTTGATTTTATTCAGTTGATAAAATGTTTAGTATAAATGGTATCAATTCCAGAACCCGATTCAGATTTAGAGGAATTAGATAGCACTAATAAGCCCGTCTATTCGTCGGAGTTCGTATCCAACAAACGTCAGAACAACAAAACGTGGTTTCAGGTTGACTTAGAGGAGAATGTAGAAGTCCATGCAATTAAAGGTATGATAACATGTACAAATACCCTTTCTCAAATACAACAAATTTGCAAAAATATGGAAACACTATTTAAATTAAAGTAAACATATTGTAAATAGAGAGCAATTTATTTCAAATTGTCACCTGAAGAGGCATCAACATGCGTATGGGAAAGGATTAAACTGAGCTGTCATTAAATTAAAAATATTAGGTTTACTTAATTTAAAACAGAGGTAAAAACATTTCGACACTTACTTGAATATACGTCTGCTATATTCGTGTCCATGGGAAAATGTACTTTTGTGAACAGTGTAGAACCAGACCAACCCGTTCATCCGCACAGTCTGATAAACATCTACACTGTTCACATGTTACTTACATAAACTTGGTAGTAAGCGGAGCAGATCTACAGGCTGATCTGAACCAACCCTGTTAAAAAATGCCTGACCTTTGTTAACAAGTTTGATGTTCTATGATGAACCCACGTAATTTCACCAAACAGTGAATTATTTATCCCCCATATGTATTTTGTAAAGTTACAGTTTGTTTATTTGAATTCTGTTTTTACGCCGCTTCCAACAGTACTTCAGTTATATCACAGCGTTTGCTGAATAATTTACGAGTAGAATCTACGGCCGGTATAAGTCATCCTGGCACAGATGCATCAGTTGTAATGCTATTCTCGCAAACATTAATCCCCAGGGTGGAAACCATTATTACCATGTTTATCCCTTTCTCACAAACAACAAATATGCAGCTGACGACTTTAAAAACATATAGGCAGAACTATGGAAACTCTCTATAAATGAAAGTTATATATTTTAATAAAATTGAAAACATTGTGGCAAAAGAAGAAATAGCTCGTTTTACAAAACGTACAATGTTTACAAAAGTCTGCTGCAGAGGCGTCAGAAAGCGTCTGTATGGGGTAGGGTTAAAGTCTTTGAGTTACACATTTCTGAAAAATGTTTACACGGCAACCACCTTCCTTCAGTCAAATGTATCAGGGTTAAACCTGTTAAAACGTGTTCTGTTGAAGAGTTATTTCACTATTATTTCAGACTCAAAAATATATTCTGCTCAGTCGGTAGCGACGCGGGTTGTCAATCCAGGGGTTGTGAGTTCGAATCCCGGCTCGGCCAACTTTCTTTCCGATGATTGACAAAAGTAAATGCGACATGCGTCATTCGTCTTCCACCAATGGGCTAAGTCTATGTGGAAAAGCAGCCAGTTGCTTGGGAAGATTGTTGTGTGCAGTACTGGTGTGAAAAAAAACAGGAAATGCATGAGTTGGTGAACTGGCCGCCGTAATATAAATGAGAAATTGTTAAAAACGGCGTTAAACCCCAATCAATCAATCAATCAATTAATCAATCAATCACATATATTCCCTTACTTTCCGATGGATCCGAATGACTAAGGTAGAAACAACTTTGTCAGCAATGACATCTTGACTATCATAACTTGTTGCAAAAAGACTTAACAAAGACTGTACTAAACACATTGTTGTTTTATTAGGGCAGAAACTGGCAATGGCTTTCTTAAACAATACATTAGAACTCAAACATATGAACCCTGTGATCAGATGTTCACAGCCCTTTTAAACAAATCCCTTCAAATGGGCACCTAGGGACAAGCCGTCGCCATAAACGTAAATCTGGAAGAAATGAACTGTAAAGCCATGATATAAGGTGCTTCATGCTGAAGACAGCCAGTTGACCTGTAAATATATAAAGCAAAAACCCCACGAAAGGGGGCAGACTACAGATCTTGGGGAGGAGTGGGCGGGTGTAAATTTTGTAAAAAACTTTTGATACACCCATCCACAACTCTAAAGAAGTCGATTTTAGGGACAATACTTTTCCGTGTGTTATTTTGTTGCAAATGTTTTCAAAAAGGCGGATACCCGTTATATTTACTATGCCGTAAATAATACTTCAGGATCAAAGTGCAAATAGTATTTTTTTAAACCCAAAACTCCCCCCAATAACCGGCTTTCTGTCGATTAAAGCCAAATCCTAATATTGGATTACATTATTTTGTGATGATAGTCTTGGCACTAGAAAACATCTTTAGAAATTGGTAGAAAATGGGTCCAAATGGACCTTTATCAAGTGTCATCCTTTACGATTATAATTACATATTTATATTGATCAGTTTGGTTCCCGAGCTCAAGTCGTTTTACCGAAGTTTATGTGGGAACAAATCAATGGGATTTTATCCACTATGGTGCCCGGCAGTGTGTGGAGAAAGTCTATGGAAGGTAAACGTGTTGGCGCATATGCAGTAGACGTTAAATTAATACATTGTAGCCAAATAAGAATTTTACCAATTTCTCCTTTTGCCAACACTGTTGAATATTGAAACTTACATTTGTAGAGATTGTTTATATCTTTGCTTTTTCAAAGATGTGCTGTATGTGGGAAATGGTCAATACATTTCAACTAACATATTGTAAATTCTTAAATACAGTATATATGTTTTCATAATACGTTAAGAAAAACTTTGTATTAAGGTGTTAAGAAAAACTTTGTATTAAGGTAAAATGTTCGTATATATTAGATCTGTGTCCAAATGAGTGGTGATCGAACCCGAGACCCAAACCCTCCACGCCAACCACTGTTCCAATTTAAATTAGATGTAGTGCTTTGGAAAACAATTTAATGCCAAAAACCGTTATCAACCTTTTCCCACTTACGGACGCATGCTGTCGCATCTACAGCAGACGACGTTAGACACCACTGTGACAAAAGAAGATATTGCTCATAAAAAGCAATTTCTCATTTTGCCACAAAGTATTTAACTCTATTCATTAACTCTTTCAGCGCCGAATTGTTTAAAGTTGACTCTTCCATGTTCAAAATCGGGCATCTCCATTTCTCATGTAATAAAAGTTTGGACTATTTTGATAACTAAAAGGCAAACAATGCTGATTTCAGGTGAGACAGCTCGTTACGAGCTGACTCACCTGAATCAGTATTGTTTGCAAAAACCTCAATATTGCCTTTGGCGCTGACAGAGTTAATAGAGTATTTTCCAAGTCGTCTGCTGCAGGTTTTGTTGTACGTGGGAAAGGGTTAATATTCATGTAATTTCAAACGTAAACAGCCCACGTGTTACCCGGTATATGTATGAATGTTATCGACCAATCATCGGACAGTATGTAACGCTTTGGAATGTCGCTTTGGAAGACATGATCGCCTATGGTAAAGAAAGGTTTCTACAAGAGCTGAACATCACGGTCTATTATAAACGTAAGTAATTTGTGTGTTTCTCAATAACAGTGACCTGATGCAACTCTATTTCAGGCCCGTCCGTTGGAAAAGGTACAAGTTGGCATTTCTGACCGTACAGGTGTGCATCAGTTCAGCCTGTCCATTTTACTACGCGACCCGACATATATCTCGACCTTCGATCTCGCGATATATCAATTTCCCAACATATCTCGTAGAACAATACAAACCCACGTAATGCTTCTGCAACACAATAATCCCTTTTTATCCAACCGAGAAAATGAAACGGGCTCTACGAAAAACAACCATATGAGCCAGTGCATGAGAAAAGGTGCACGTTGGCTTTTGTGAACAGTATATATCCAGATCAGCCTGTGTATCCGCACAGTCTGATCAAGATCTTCACTGCTCACATACTACCTATACAAACTTGTTTGAAAAATCTGTCAATTTGTGTGTATTCTGATGAGACTGAATAGGTCAAGATGATCTGATTCTACACTGTTCTGAAATGCCAACTTATAAATTTTCTCATGCACTGGCTCATATTATGGCATTTACGATTAGCAGTCGCCAATTAGTCAAGACTTCTGATCATTATCTTCAAAACGAAAAGGTTTTTCTGTTGAAGGATTACGCCTTGAATGTTTATAAAAATTAATTAAGTATATTAACCCTTTGACTTTTGGAGCCGATTTGTTAAGTATGTGCAGCTATTAAAAGGCTAGGCCAGCCTTTTATCCACGTCGTATTTCCAGTTAACGAAACATTTTTATCTTGATATTCATAGAATTGGCTATGACTCTTCCAAATGCAAAACTTGACAAGTCCAGTTTGAAAGTTTAGCCTTGAAAGTGTTTAACATATTATAGTATCGCCCTAATTGAATGGGTCATTCGTTTGTTTACATACAAAACACATTCGTCCTTAACACATTTTACTTCACACATCCTGTTATTACTAGGTGGTGTTTGCAGCAGACGTCTCGGTCTGATTTCTGGTGAAATTCGAGACTTTCAGTTAGGAGGGAGTGATGATAAAAATAAAAACTTGTTTGACTACGGACGTCTTTACCATGGTAGATCAGGCTGGTGTTCAAACAACGCTGGACAAAACTATTTTGAGGTGAAATAAAGAGAGACGGCGCATAGGGATCACTTCTCCTTCGTCTCAATCGTCCGACCGTTTGTCTGTCTATATGTATATCCGTCTGTGTTTGGGTAATGCTTTGACTTACTGAATTATTGGCAGGTGACATTTGTGTTTCTTTTGTATTATTTGTAATCGATTTGAGGGTAAATAGTATATATTAAGTCCAGCATGCAATTTTAAATTTGAAATACGCCATTAAGCTTCTTGTTTTTCGATATTTCAAAAAAATTGAAAGACGTAATAACCCGAATTCCTATATCTTATTTCCTTACTACAACTTGGTGTCCTAGTAACCTGACCCTACCATGACATTGGCACATCAGGCATACGCCAATAATGTCCGCGCCTTTTGGACATGGCTGGGCAAAAAAAAAAAGCTATAACGCTTTTTAATTTCTAATTTACTAAATTACGTCGGTTACCAGTCTACCTTGTACCCTGGCTAAATTTACGAGTCACCTGTAAAAGGAAATAGATTAACCTATTCTAGTGTATGCGGTTACATTTGGCCATATGTGTCTTTTATTCAAAATAAACTGTTCAACTCATGAATCTGTCAACACACGAAACGTCGCTCTCCATCACTGGTCTATATTAGTGAGTGAGCGTATTGGCTCTCTGCTAAGGGGACTTATGAATAGAATGCTTCCGTGTGAACTTTGACATTGAAACGCATCAAAACTAGACTGTTGGCCACCAACCTTCATGAACGTATCGTGTTTATCTGTTTTCTTCGAGTGCACTAAACCGAGTTATGTACCCAAGGTACTGGTTTGTCACTCAGGGCTCACGAATACATGTAATGTAACCGTGATATGGCTGAAAACCGTTGAAAACGGCGTTAAACACGAATATAAAAAGAAATCAAAAGATCAATAAATATATGATTACAGAGAATACTCATGTTGTCTTGTGTAAAGTCTAACTAGTCTTCACTGTCCGCCTATAGTTTATATAAAACTGAATGCATCCTCTGACAAAGTAACTAAAAGCGAAGCAAATGATGCCAAACCGGAGAGTCAATAAGACCCCAACTCGCTCGTTCATGTATGTTTGATGCTAACACGGTTCTGGTTTTCTCAAGCCATGGCTCGTCTTTCTTTCTAGATCGATACAATTGTGCCAACAGTGATTCATGGATTCGAACTCCAAGGTACGAGAAAAGGGAGATACATGTATAATAATGTTAACGAAGTAACCGTTGAATATGGTATCAATAAGGACCACATGACATCATATCTAGATGGCAATGGTGGACCTAAGGTGCGTATACGAGCCGTTCGCGTGTTACTTGATACGAGCCTGTCAATTTGAAATGAAACAAGTTGGCTTATGTGAATAAGTGTATATCCAGATCTACACTATTCATTAGTCGCCGGTTAGAAGCCCGCGACTTATATTTTTAATAGGTTTTCCGAAATGACATATGAGGTTATTATTATAACAAAAACAAATTTCTTGAACATACATACAATTGCGTTTGTTTAAAAACACTAAGTTATGACACATCTAAAACAAAATAAATATTCGGATGTTTTAAGTATTTGCAGTTTCTTTATTTTGACTCGCATTTGTGTTTTTTTGATTTATTTACGAAGCCAAAACAGTTCCTATTAGACTTGCAGAAGACTGTTATGTGTCAATATCGAGATCAAAATCACGTCGAATTCTCCTTATAATAGCAATTTTAACAATGATAATTATAGAACAATTGTATTTCATGAAACTATGCACAATATTTAGATATGTGGCTGTCCTACGATACAGTTATAGACATATCAATTTTAATCTCATATTTATAAACGCATGTATAATTGTAACATTGAGTAGTTCATATGTAAGACACGTTTGTTTATGTGTGAGGCCCTCATAGAATATTGACTTGCATACATGTATTATGTCAGATGAGTGTCCTCTATAAATAAAGCCTTTATTAGCTCGTCTGATTTTTTGAAAAAAAAAGACGAGTTATTGTCGTCACTTGATCGTCGTCGTCGTCGTCTGCGTCGTCGTCTGCGTCGTCGTCGGCGAAACTATCAAACATAATACTTTGAAACTTGGAAAACTTATTCATATAATACATTTCTTCACATTGTATACTAAAGATACTCAGTTTGACCTTCTTTTTGGGGTAAAAAACATGAATTTGGTGGTTTTTAGTTGACTTTGAGATTTGGTCATAGCTCCCTCATTATTTGTTAGATTGATTTCAAATTAAGCACACATATTTCATAAATAATGTACTTCAACATATCAAACGGGTTTTTGGGACAAACATTTGGATTTTTTGCTTTTCCATTTCTTGTAATTTTTAACTTTGCGTTTAGCTCAATATTAATTTTTTTTTTTTTTTCTCAATATTAAGTACTGGTACTAGGGCTTTCATATTTGGAATATAGTTACATCTAATACCCTTCTGCGCATTGTTGCTGAAGATGCTGAGTGTGACATTTTTTGGGGGTAAAACACTTGATTTTTGGTGGATTTTGAGAATTGGACATATCTTCTTTCTCAATAATTACTGGTACTAGGGCTTTCATATTTGGAATATAGTTACATCTAATAACATTCTGAACATTGTATGCTGAAGATGCTGAGTGTGATCTTTTTTGGGAGTAAGACACTTGATTTTTGGTGGATTTTGAGAATTGGACATAGTTTCTTTATATTTTGTTGGAATCATTTCAAATTTCATAAATAAAGTACTTCAACATATCAAAAAGGTTTCAGAGAAAAACTTTTGCATTTTGTTATTTTTTTTTAATTTCTTGTATTTTTTAACTTTGCGTTTAGCTCAATTTTTTTTTTTTTAATTTTGGGTTTAGCTCAAAAAAAAAATTCTTTTAATTTCTTGTATTTTTTTAAGTTTGCACTTCAATTTTTTTTTTTTTATTTCTTGTATTTTTTTAACTTTGCGCTTGTATTTTTTTTTTTATTTTTTTTTAATAATAATTTCTTGTAATTTTTAATATTGGGTTAGGTTTATTTTTTTTTTTTTAAATTTCTTGTATTTTTTAACTTCGTGTTTAGCTCAAAGTTAAAGTTTTGTTATGTTACTTTTTGTCTTTTACTCTTGCATTGATTGTCAAAGCAGGGGGCAGCGAGACATTTAATTACGCGAAATTTTACATTGATTTCATTTTTTTCCCAAACGATGAAAACATATTTGCCTTCAACATATTATGAATATTTTAAATCAGAGTTACTAAAAATAGGAAAATAGTAATATATTCAATATCTTTAGTTAAAGTTCACTTAATGTACCAATATCATTTGCCTGTACGTTACACAAGATTCAGTTGACAGCCGTCCAACGTGAAGATCTTCCTTATCATGTATATGAACTTGTATTTATTTCCACATAGTTAATCTTGTTTCAATACTTGAAAATTAGCAGTTGTGTGCGGTCATTATAATATGTAAATATTCTTTCCGAATTTGAATATTTTTTATATAAAATAAATAAACCGTAAAAGGATAATATCAGATGAGCGTCAGGCACCCGCGGGCGGTGCTCTTGTTATTATTATTATTATTATTATTATTATTATTATTATAGCTGTCAATCAAGGACTCAAAACTGACGCACATGTAGTCTCATCACTACCTTGTCGTTCAAGGAATATGCATTAGTTTGATCGGAGCTTCGCGAAAACCAACCGCATGGCATTTGCAACCAGTGCATCCGCGTAGTCTGAATCTGGCTTTTTACTGTTCGCCGATTAGTGGTAGAACGTTTAAAGACACTTCTGTTAAGCGGTTTCAATTTAGGTCCTTATAGATGCGCAGGCATCTTTTTCCCACACGTGTAATCAAAATCTCTATAGGTCGTTTCATTTATTTCATTTATTTCCGCACAGAGATTCCATATAGACGAGAGAGGTAAAGCAGATATGGTACATCGGTTCTTGGTTTACCGAACGTTTGTTACACGTCATATACGGGTCATTGTGACGTCACCTGTGAAAGGCCATATATGCATGAAGATGGAATTGATTGGCTGTCCGAAAAGGAGTAAGATTGTTCTCCTTCGTAGAACATCATATATAATATAATATGAACCAATGTTAATGACTTTATAGTTAACACTTTCTAGTCAAAGCCGGACCTACAATACCAAAATGCACCTAGGTGGTTTTGTGGTTTGGCTGTCCGTCCCGAGGACGGGGGACCGATGTTCCAATACCGCTGGGGTCATAACACAAGCTATAAAAATGGTTGTAGTGAATTCCGTCCTCGGAGATGTAATTGCAGAAACAGCATAACACTGGTGTCAAAATATATTAATCAGCAGTACTGATGATTTATCCAAAAAACGCCTTAATGTGACTGAAATACTGTTGAAAGCGGGATTCAACACAAATAAATAAAGCTTGATCTACCAAGATTTGGTATAAGGGTAATTTGGTGCATTCTAACATTGGCACCGCATTACTATGTACGCTATTTGGATCCCACTAGACATTTAAGCAATTCGACTGTGTAATTAATGATGACCCGTCATATTTGTTTGATTGATTTGGAATTAAACGCCGTTTAAAAGTATTGTAGTTATATATGGGCGACCAGTTCGAATAACCATGTGTTGTTTCATGGCTCTCTGGCACCTGTTTCTGACACAACAATCTTCCCAGACAATTTGCTAACTTTTCAAATATAGCCTGCGTTTAATCATTTCTTGGAAGACGTATGACGCTAGTCAAAAAAAGTTTCGTCAGTCATCAGCATCAGACTAAATGGTAGACCGAGTCAGAATTCGAACTCACGTCCCTGGGTCGATAGCTCTCATCGTTACCGACTGAGCTTTCGCGGCTCGAATTGAGATATTTGGATTAATTTGACAGTAACATAAAACGTAATTCGGACTTGAATAAACTGCATGTGAACGAGCCGAGCCGCCTATTGCTTTTATGGGTATTATTTCATCTGCGTACAGTGAAGCTTAAAGCGAGCCTGAGTATCCGCCCTGTCTCATCAGAGGGTTTACTGTCCGCCTATATATTAAAAAAACATAAATGCATCTTCTGCCAAGGAATGGGAACTGTAGCTCCACCAATTGTATGACAATATAACTCTAAATGATGCCAAACCGGTGAGTCAATAAGACCCAACATTGATAAACGTGGCTCGAATTTAATGCACTTTTTCCCCCATCTGTTTCAGTCATCCGTGACACAACCTGTTCAGAACCCGACGCAATCGACGTAGGATTTGAGGTCATAGAACACACGAAACTCAATATGCAAATCATTCCTTACAGATTTGAAAGTCATATAGAATGTCTAGAGAAGTGCAACAGGTTACAGTGTCTAAGCTTCGCCTATTCTAAACCGCGTTGTAGATTATGGAATTCATCACGGTATAATCCACATTTTAAACACAATGTGGTGTCTAATCGTGATCGGATGCATGGAACGTATACGAGACTGTGCATTAGTGGTGAGTTATCAAATTAAACGAGTCTTGTTCAACCAACCATAACGTAGTTATGGCAAACGTCGATAAAGTTCTGCCTATGCATCCATCCAAGCAATTTGATCCAAACGGAAAAGTTTGTTAGATGTCTCTTTAATCTTTAAGTTTGTAACTGACGAACATAACAGTCATATAAATTTGAGCGTATGCTAAGATAGATCTCGATCTACTGAAGGAAATTCCCCTATGGCTGTTTTGAATAGAGCACAACCTGTTTGAATGTTTTTTTACGCCGCATTTAGCCGTAATTCAGTCACATAATGGCATATCCTGGATCAGTTCTACCGCTACATTTATCAAGGTGATAGTGGATCAGTCGTAAAGTAATCCAACAATCCTTTGTGAATAGGGAGAGGGGAGCGTCTTCTACTTGTTTGAAAATGTTTGGTTTGATCCGACCCGGGATCAAACTCGGGTATTGCTCGCAAAAAGGCAGACGTTCTAGACACAGCACCGGTGAGTCGGTCACCATGAAAATAATACAAGTATGTGTTCCATGTTTCAATTTTAGCGAGTTCAATTTTAATATTTTGCTAATATGTAATACAAAAATTAAGTTAAAAGTGGAGCCCAAAGTGTGCGCGATCGCAAAGTCCAAGGATTCAACTATTTCTCAGATATCGAAATTGTTTTGGAAACTACAAACTCACAGCATACTTATGTAGTCGCAAAATGACCATAATCGTTCTCTAAAGACTCAGATGACAAACACAATGGATTGTTATCACGCTGCGCGATGGAACAGGCCGACCTGGATCTTCGCTGGTAGGAAACTCTGAATGTCAATATTTGCATGAGTTTGCAGGTGTTGAAAAACATGGTTTAAATAGAAGTCATTGCCCGTGTTAAGCCTGTACACTTTTGTGCAAGTTATTTGACCACGAACAGGTTCATGCATCATTCGATCCACTGTTCTTGAAAATAGTTAAGACACGGCACATTCATTAGTGTTCGCAGGTTGGTACATGTATACACATAACGAGACTGGTTATACGAACATTCACGAAGGTGCCTTGTGTACCTATATTGCAGTGGTCCGTATGTGTGATGAATTCATGAGTCCGCGGTCAATCAAGTGTAAATATAAAGCGAAGATATCGAGGGCTTGGCGTGAAACAGTTGTAACTTAAATCCTATTTTGAAAACCCTGGTTTAGGGGCAATTTTGACCCTTTTGTAAACAATGCAAATTTAGGTGCCATTGCTCAAAACGAGCAATGGCACCTAAATTTCCATTGTTTACCAAGAAAAATGATTTAACGATTATAAAGACTTTATGGTAAAGTGATTAACATTGGTAACAAATTACCAATTTTAGTTACAACCGTTTCACGCCAAGCCCCCGATATGCTAACAATATTACAGATGTGCGTGCACACGATGACTGTAACGTGTTAATTATCAGCCCGATCGTGATAGAGTCGCCCCTGTATCCCCAGTATTATGGACAGCTTGTAAAATGTGTCTGGACCTTCCAGTTTCCACGAGGAAAATACCCGCGACTACAATTCCTACATCTGACATTGCCCGTTTCAGACAAACTCTCAGATCTGCGACAGGTACCACATTTAATCGTTTCCCACACACAACAAATCTGCAACAGACGACTTTGAAGACATCTAGCTAGAAATATAGAAAATCTCTATAAATGAAAGTATAAATATTGAATAGGGTTGCCACAATGTTTAAAAACATCGTATGCTGCATATGCGTCAAAATGCGTTGGCATGTAGGAAAAGTAATGTAATATGAATTGTTTATAGTCGTCTGGTTTGTAAATGTCAGATGAAAAAAAGTTTTAAGGTGATATTTGGAAAACTGCAATGGTCGTTTTGGGCACTTTAAAAACAACATTAGTTTATTGATAACGAATTTAGATCTGCCTGCTCATAAATACTAGTTAGTTCAAATTGAAAGCGTATGCCAGACGTTTATTGAAACCGTATATGCCTAATTGACTAACTGTGAAGAACCAGATAAAGCTGCGCGGATTCGAAGGTTGATATTGATCTGTTATGGTCGCAAATGCCATACGGTTGGTTCTCTTATACGTATTTTTAAGATTGGAAATCAATGTTGGAACAAAATAAGTATAAAAGCTTATTACCTACAACATGCACATCGTCTTGATATATAAATTCTTCAGATTGGCTATTATGATGTTAGCATAGGAAACTGTCGGGACGTTCTGTCATTTGGGGAGTTTAACATTAATGGAGACTTCGCCAATAACTACAGGAATTCCATGTTTATAGCATCAACGCCAGATTTAACATTGACCTTAAAGTCGTGTGCGAGGTATTCACAAGCTGCTGCATCCAGTTTTAGAATAAATGTCACGTATTCAGGTATTGTTTTGTATTACATTATTAACAATAAAACTTTAGTATTCATCACGTATTATATTTACTCACAACAAAACTTAAGGTTTATTAAAGAAGTTAAGTAAAACAGTAAAGTGTTTGTTTATTATCGTGTCACCCTTTTTGAAAGGGCCAGTCATTTCTGACTTATGAGACATCTTTGTTCTGAACACATTTTAACTTCCCAAGCCCTATCCTTTCTGCAAGGCACCAAGCAAGCAGGCATGCATTCGGTGCCATTATTTAACAAGTCAGTGGCTATCCATCCAGCCATATCAGAATGGACCCCAATGTATTGATCATTTACAGGTATTATAATGAAAAATATAGATGGAAGAAAGTTGGTCAGATGTATTGAACCGGTCTCGCGATTCCAACGTCTCGAGTTCAAATCAACCAAAAATCCGGGTCGCTATTTGCGATACTCTCTCATCCTTTCTGATTATCTTATTATGATATTCGCATTATCCTAACTAGATGCAGAGCTGTGGAGTTCCTTACTCCGACTGTGTAGATACTTGAACTGATATGGGTGTACTATTTACGTCTAGTCCAAGAGTTTGATCACAGCAATGGTTGTCCTCAATAGAAAAAGGACCCTCGGTTTTCTTTGCACATAATCCTTCGAAGCTGAAGTTTTACAATGAACTCGTCTAACTTCGCATTTGGACGAGTCTATAGCAAACTTTATGAATATCACGGCTAACATGTTGGCTTGAGCAGCCAACAGTATAGAGCTTGGTCAGACGGTAAGGATGCACCGGTTGATCTGGCTCTGTACTGGTGGCAACAGTTTAACAAATCAGTTCCAGAAATCAGAGGCTTATTTTCCTATCACAGCATATATGTATAGGTTTTTATTATGTCATAACATGTAGAGCAATGTATTCTTTTACCACAATGTTTTCAACTCTTATTTAACTCTTTCAGTGCCAAATTGTTTAAAGTTGACTCTTCCATGTTCAAAATCGGGCATCTCAATTTCTCATGTAATAAAAGTTTGGACTAATTTGATAACTAAAAGTCAAACAATGCTTATTTCAGGTGAGACAGCTCGTTACGAGCTGACTCGCCTGAATCAGTATTGTTTGCAAAAGCCTCAATATTGCCTTTGGCGCTGAAAGAGTTAATAATTTTACTTTCATTTATAGAGATTTTCCATGATTATTTTTGCCTAGACATGGTCCATTACTTCATATTTGTGATTTTATTTCAAATATGAATCGTATAGATTGTAACTATACCTGTATATCTTTGATAACAAGATATATATTACGTATAGCATTGTCATAATTACATCCAACCACATGCAAGTGATACCGAAACGGTATTAAATCACATTAAACCAGGTGCTGATCATTTGTATGCAGTTTGGCTTCGTTTAAAACATTAGGCTCGAACTATTAGAATTCGAATAAATCTTTTAACTATTTTCTGGAGTGGATATGTATTTGGAAAAACAGCGTAGCAACAGTTCTGATTGCTCATGCGAACACTCAGAACTGTTGCTGCGCTGTTTTCTTGATATGATTTTATCACTGACTTTATTTTCATAATAAACAGTTAAATATAAATGCATACGAAGCTGACAATACATAAATGAATTTAGCATAAATCAGGCGTTCACTCGAAGACGTCGATAACTGGACGTAACTTATAGGTCCTTTTCAACTTCGAGTCATCGCGAGTCCACTTTATATATTTTACACTGTTTGATTGCGAAACAAGCTTAAATTTATCTGTTTTTAAAGTTTTCTGCTTCCTGGAGACCTAAACGGTACTCATTTGTAGTTTAAACAAATGCTTATATTACATAAAGTTTTATTTTCTCTATATTGTATTACAAAGACATTCCTGGGTGTGGATTCTTTTACCCTACGATGAAATGCGAATCAGAAAACGGTATGATTGCATCAAGAGGATATCCGACATCAATTGTTGGCCACGCAACGCAAGTTTGGCACATAGAAGGAAGACGGGGTCAATATGTAGAACTTCACATACAAGTAAGAGTCGTATTTGAATAACGTCAATGGTATAGGGCAACACCATTTAAGAGTTTTATTCATTAAAAAGAATTCTTGAAGACAATATTTCTGACGATCGAACACCAACCGTGATGTTTTCATGAGTAATCCAGTATTTTGCATATGCGGAAAAGCAGCATATATTCGCACCCATTGTGCATAATGACTAGTAAAGGACTTATATTACCCTGCCAAGTTTAGATAAATGTGAACTGAATATGCGAGTCGTTGATAGGGATCAAGATTTCCGTTTTTCCTCATGACGTACATGTTTTTTGTTGTGGTTGTTTGAATATGTTTTAGTATACATATATTCAAATTATTTCGTGTCACGTTTGTATTTTTATCTTGATTATATTGAATACAGTGTATTTGTATTTTTTATCTCTTCTGGCTATATTGGAAGGCAACCAATTACCCGTGATGAAAGTGAAGCATTGGTGTGAAAAAACAAAGACATACATGTGTAGGTGAACTGACTCTCATGATATGAACAAAATAGCTTTATATCCATATTAATAAATCAACCAATCACAAATATTGTAAGGAAAGGGGATATAAGAGTTGTCCAAGGATTTTTCTAGTAAAGCCTGAACCACATTCCAGGATCAATTTAGGCATCATTATATTGTGGTAGGTGTATTTAATTTAATCTGTTATAAGTTTATGTACGACGGTTTCTCTGTACTAATTCTCTCAATGTCGCAGATGTAGTGCCTTTTCGGCAATGACCTCACTGCAGTATTTCCATCCTGAAAACATAACATTTGTCGTCACATTACAATAAAAATTATGTAGTCTAGATAACTGTAACGTCTTCATTTGAAGGTCGTAACTTTTCAAACTTTAGAAAATCTGGCACAAATACAATAATACGCATTTGCATTGCTGATAAAATATCTGTTGAATACTCGATAAAATAAATGTGTCTGGCTGAACGGAACAGTCCACCTAAGTTACAAAGCAGTTACAACAGGAGTCAAATATGCTATTTTGAACAGCTGTCCAATTCTCACACACCAGGTGTGGTTATCTTATAGAAAGTAATAACCGTCACAGAAATTGTCTAAAAAATATTCCCAACCGTAGTTCGAAAACGACTCTTCGCGTTACAGAGTTCCGCCCCATTTTTAAAAACTCAGAAACTATAGTAAACATATTGCGTCGAGCCTCGTTGTCATCGTGCATCATCATTATTTCCTGTATTGATGATTCAGATGAACCTATGTATACAAACAGTCTCTCCAGAACCTTTAGTGTCCGCCTACATTTGATAATACAACGTGTATCTTCTGACGAAATATATAAAAGCATTCCTTCGGTCGCTGTTTTATTTTATTGAGCGGTGCTCTGCGAAGACCAGCCTTAACGTAATTGCTAAATGTGTGGAAAAAGACGTGCCCGTGCATTCTTGCTAGAGATCAAAATGGATACTGCTTAACAGAAGATTCTTTTGACCTTTTATAACTAATTGGAGTACAGTGCAGAGCTAGATCAGACTGCGTCTGCTCTAGCTAACATGTATCTACAATGGCCGCACGTGCCTTACGGTCGGTTTTCGCAGAGCGCCACTCAATTATTAGTTATTATGTTTTAGGCCCTGTATTTTCCTGACTCAAGCAGTGACTGCCTTCAGCACTCGATAACGCTGGAAGACCTATCCTTACAAGATACATTTACCGAGATAGGGAAATATTGTGACTCTAGACATTTCATTGAACCAATCAAATCGAAATGGCACACGATGCGTGTTACGTTCCAAAATAGGGACGAAGTTTTTGCAAATGAGACTGGCGTCGGGTTTTTGGCAGAGTACAAACTTGTACAATTTTTGCAAAATCTCTCGACGGAAAAACACATAGGTAATATGATTATTTTTGGAATCAATAGCCTTTTTATCTTACCTACAACGCTCACTGTATTGGATCTACAGCGGTAGGAGGAGGTTTGGATATGTCCAACGTAACCGTACCAGTTAGCTGTCGGCTTAAATGCAGGATACGAATGCATGATGTATATGTGTTTGAAGTAGTTATAAAACGATCCTTACTAATGTGTATTATATTTTTTAGAAAGCAAATCCAAGAAAGCAAACCCAAATACAAAAATTACAATACAAATGCCTAGTTCATGTGAGAAACACTACGCATTGTCGTTCTTTGCTATGGAAAGAGGTAGAACACGGTGTGTGTAACGGTTTGGAATGTTACTACTATATATACTATAGCAACTCACGGGAATGTGTAGCAGTCATATGGGACTTATGTTAACATCCGTTTACCGTTGTAGATACAGTAAAGCTTGCAGTTTAATTTCAATCGTTATATGAATATGTAGGAGACGCGGCAGGGCGAAAATGGTGTTTTTGCACATAAAAACATTGAAGACTCCAACGCTCTTCACTCTCCACCATCTTTAAGTAATACTCTCTTTAGAGCCATGGATGTAATTTCTGATGACAAACTATAATTTAGTCCAGTTATAAACTGACAGTTCATGCCAAAGAGGAGATGAAATAGAACTCCTTTCCGTTTGACCCAATTTAATTGTAACCCTTTACCATATTCAACAACTCTGCAGCAGATTATGTTTTAAAACATCTAGACAAAGTATGGATAATATCTAAAATTGAAAGTACAAGCATTGAATAATGTTGAGAACGTTGTGACAAACAGAGAAATTGCTTTTTTCAAAAGCCGTTTCCTGCAGGTGCGTCGAAATATGTTTAAACTACTACAATTGGTTACTTTAACAACTAGAATGTATACGATAATTTATATACATTCTAGTTGTTAAAGTAACTCAAATGAACTACGCGGCGGGTTGTCTTTTGTTGTTGATATACTCGTATATGTATAAATGTTTGTAAAATTAAATATGCAAGTCAATATAAAAAAACATACTAACTTACTTTACACTTACATATTTTCTTGTTTAGACTGTCCGGACGGTTGGGAGTACTATAAACAAAGCTGTTACCAACTGTTCAGCGAAATGGATGGTTTATTTTGGGTACGCGGGGAGGAACTTTGTACCGAGTTCGACGGGCATTTGGTTAGCTTACAATCTCGAGAAGAGCTCGACTTTATCCACGCTTATTATTTAGAAAAGTGGACCAAAAATATAACTGATGGAGGCGATTTCTATATTGGTATGTGTTAACCTTTTCCCACATACAAACGCGTTTTGATGCATTTGCAGATGTCGAGCTTTGTAAATATTGAGGCATTAAGTTTTTAACTCTTTCCAATGATAACATCACCGTTTTCTTGAAGATATTTTAACATATTAACCATGACGTTTTGAAAGTCGTCTGATGCAGATTTGTTGTATGTGGAAAATAGTTGACTTTTGACCTGATATGAGATTTTAGGCGGTTTTGATGAAACGTATACGATATCGTGAAAGGTGGAAGTATACTTTTGATACAAAGTGGAAAACATTGTGAACATGGAAACATTGCTCGAATTTGGCAATTTCCACACCATTTTCAATAATCACCTGCCTCAGAAACTCGGCTAGATCGTGATACAGGTTATATTGTCTTTCTGTCTGTCCGTTGTTCATCTGTCACTTTGAATTGATTTAAGGTTGTGTCTTTTCAATAAAACAATAAAACATATCTATAGATAAGAAGGAAAGATACAATAACATAAAAGAAATGTGTCATTACACGCAATATAAAATTGTGATAAGACAATATCAACAATTATTGTTTGTCCAACATATTTCAAAAAATATGGCAGAGGTATACAACAATTCTTCAAATGGTTTCCGTATATAGCTTTCTAAAAAAGACAGACAAGTTGTAACAAGCAGAACATTTAATGTAATCTAAGTGTGTTTGTATGTGAGTTTGTCGGGTCTTACCAAATTGTTTAACAATTATAGTGGTTGCTTTTTTCCAGGGCGCACAGGGCTACGGGGAAAGCATTATGACTGAAGCCCTGGTATCAGAATAATCTTACCAACAGTACCCGTAATTTACCCAGGCGCGCTGTGATAAGACTGTTGAAATACTCTTCTTATGATAATTTGTTTTTGTATGTAAGTTTGTAACCATTTTTCATACAATTCAGGTTTGAAGAAGTCCAATTACGGTGGCTATTTTAGTGACTATAAGTGGACAGATGGATCGCCCGCAACGTTTCTAGCTTGGTATAGTATTTTGTAATTGAGTAAATGTGCACAGTGAAGACTTCAGTGACCATGTGCACATGAACATCCTCACCAGAGTCTTCACTAAATGTATATATGTTATATAATCCTAGATGCATCTTCTGGCACTATACAAGTGAAGCCCAATTAGTACAAAATGTACGTTTTTGCGACAATGATAGGTTGGTTAAAGTAATCGCCACTACCTTCTCGATTGAAGTGGTATTCACAGAAAATCAACATTAGACTCTAGAGAATAAATTTACCTGTGTGATGATTTCAATTAATATATCTGTCATGACAATTTAGATAACATAATGCGAATTAAAATGGAAATTTCGCTAGTAATTAAGTTAGTTCAGATTCGCCAGAAATACATAATTTAGAACAGCCCGGATTGATCTTTATAACTGATTTGGTAACCTAGTTATTTATTCATAAAATAAACTATAATTTTCATTACAACCTTAACCCAGAGTAACTCATTGTTGTTGCCGAGCGCGAGGGTAAACAACGCCAAACAACAACAACAATGAGTTGTTCTGGGTTAAGGTTGGGATTAGAGTGTTATAGTTAGGGTAAACAACCCAATATAAGAAAACAAAAATAGGTGTTCTCTCTTGCTCGCCAAAAAGTTAATTCTGAAAGGCGAGGGAAAATAAATATCGGAATGAATGAATTGGTTTTATATTCACGAAAGATCTTCAAACTTGTATTTAGGCAAAGTTATTACGAAAGAACTTGTTAATACTATTGATAATGACTTTCCAATTTGTCACTCTTTGTATATTGTTACGTACTTCAGACAACAGTACACATATACCTTTCTCTCTATATCGGCAACATGAAATGTGGAGCATTTGTAATTTGTAGAAAGTTTTTACTTTATTGTATTCACACAGCTCCGTAATTCAATACGCCTTAGAGCAGTTTAAATACAGATAGATAATGGCAAGGTTTTTTTTTCAGGGCAATTTTGACATCCAATCATTAAAATCGCCAACCCTTCTTCAACAGTTACTGCTGTCATGGGTTTTCCATTTAAAGTTAAACATCGGTTGTTTCTTTGTGCGTTTTATGGAGCTCATTAAGTCTTTATGATTGATGAATTTTGTCATTAAAATGTATTCGCCACAATGCACGTTTCGACGCGCAACAGTGTTAACAGCATTGCGATTAACTCAATTTAGGCTCCAAAGATTTTCTTGAAACTTTAATCAAATAAATGATGCTCGAAATTATGTACGTTTTTCAAATAAATTAGAAATAACTTAATTACAGTTAAATTATTCTAGCGAAATTTCCATTTTATTTCCATTTTAATTCGCATTATGGTTTCTAAATTATCACGGCATATATATAAAATTAATATCATCACACATGTAATTTCATTACCTACCAACGAGAATTATATGGCGATTTCTTAAAACCACACTATAATTGTCGCCAAAACCTACGTGCGGAAATACGACCCAAAATCGCTAGTCGCTGCTCAAACACATAATATAAAGTAGCTATGTCACACGGAAGGTTTAGTATAATTACAATCAAATTGCAAACTTGTATAGATGGATTTGGAAATAAATGCAAATTACGATTGGAGTGCGTCATAGTAAAGTTTGTTTTCGGCCATAACCGTTTTCCAAAGCCTTACGGGACGCTTGTAAGAATGGATAGCGAACACAGAAGTCCTCGATCAGGATTCGAATACCGGATTCTCGATATTCGGTTGGTATAGCCCAGTTAATATCCAGTATTAATCCTTTCCCGCATAAGAAGTATTTTGCTTGTTCAGAAAATTATGCGACATTGCCTTTGCTACAATGTTTTCTGATATTGTATTTTTATATACATGTTGGATAAGGTCTAGCGGAATTTCTTTAACAGGAACATAGGTACCGGTATTGCAGACCGTCAGCCGAATGGACAAAACATCGAATTGTGTACTTTTCTTCGGCTGTCTAGTATGTTGTTGTCTACCGACACCTGGCACGATGTGGCATGTGCATTTGATATAACCAACAACTATATCTGCGAGAAACACATCTTTAATAATGCAACAGATTATTTCGGTAAGGTGTTTAATCTTTTTTCTCACAGCTGACAACTTTGAGAATAATTTGGCAAACACATGAAAAGTGTCTATAAACAACAGTATAATTATTGAAAAGAGTGGAAAACATTGTTGCAAAAGGAGAAAATGCTCATATGCAACATATTTAAACTAAAGTGTTATGTCTCATTTAATTACTATACGTAGAGTCACCGTTTGATAGTTGCATGATAGAGTTATAAAATCTATAATAGATTAACAAACGTAATAGAACAAAATCTAGAAAAAAGAGAGAGTTCTGTATAACCATTTGAGCCTGAATAATTATTCTCAAAATAACCTGTTCAAAATGGTTCAGAATATGGACCTAAAAATGGAATAGTTGACCTCACTCTAATATTAGAAAATATATTCATTTATGATATAGATCATCTGTGCTATCATCTGTATTAGTTAAAGTATAAGTATTTAGAAACTATAAAACCAGACATTTGTGGTATATTATAGGTTATTGACCCTGTACTGTGAAATCATCGTTGGACCGAGTTCTTGGGTTGACGTTGCCGAGCTTGCGAGGCTACGTTCGCCAAAGAACGAGGTCCAACGATGATTTCACAGTACAGGGTCAATAACCTTTTTATTGCATACTTTCATATTGTAAACTATTTGCTTTACGTTGTGGAGGTTTTTCTTATTATCTAGAATTGATAAATCTGCTTCCGAATTAGAAACAAACTGTTTGTTTACATAAGTAGTAATTTTTGTGCAAATGCCGTTTGAATTATAACGGTAATTTTTTTAAATGACGTCATGCACGTGCATAACCAACATTTTAGACGCGCGTTTTAGACTGTTTTCATGTCAAAAACGTACTGTTAGCATGAGACAGTAAGAAATTGTCCATGATCAATATATGAGAATTTAACATTACAAAGTCCCGTGAGGTTTAACAATGATATTTAGGTCAGCTATGTTTGTTTACATAACAAAAGTAGTCCCTAGCATGTTAATGCATTATGCAGAATTTTCGCACGTCCTTATCTACGGTCATGATCACTCCTTGACAGCGGTCATGATCGAAAAATCATGACCACTTTCTTCAATGCAAAGTGAACGGGACAATATCAAAGTATGCAATAACATTGGTTTCAGCTCACATAGTGCCCTTTGCTGGAATCAACGTTTCATACGAGGGTTTCCTCATTTGTGGTAGTGGAGAAATGACCCAGCTTGAATTCGGATGTGACGGTATTCCTAACGATTGTTTTGATAATAGCGACGAATCATCGTATTGTGTCAGAGGTAAACATACGTGTTGTTTGCCTGTTTTTCGCATTCAAAATTATATCTCAAAATTAAAAAAAAAATCAAATTAAACAAAAACTAGTCGTGAAGGCGATCGTTTGTGCTACAGACGAGGTATCAAAATTTTCCTAATACTGTATTGGTATGCCGCAATTATTTAATGCCGTGCCCAGGTTGTTCACGGGCTGACGATCCCGCAATTGTGAGTTCGAAACCCAGCTCGACTAATAATCATTCCGACGTTTAACACAACTAAGTGTAACAAGCGTCAGTAGTCTTCCACCATGTAGAAAAGTAGCCAGTTGCTTGGAAATACTGTTGAGTGCAGTACATATGTAATACAGATGTAAAAAATATATAAACACATAGGTAGGTGAATTGACCGCCGTGATATGAACAATGGTTGAAAACAGCATCAAACCCATATCAATCAATCAATAATTATGTGATTTATTTTTAAATGCAACCTGGTATAGACTTATTCAGTAGATATTTTTGTATGCACATTTTCAAAATAGGTTACTTGGTATTGACTCAAAACACGCCAAACAATCCTTTTAACAATATCTTGATTTTCTTTTCTTTTCTTTTTTTCTGATGGCAAAGGGATGGGTTTTATTATTTAAATACGTGTATATAATCCTACAATCACATCAAGTGACATACTTTGGAACAATGGTACAGCTAATTTGAATCTTCGTGTGTTGGTTTGTATAGAGGTTTACGTCGCCTTTAAAAGTAATTTAGTTATATCACCGTGTTTTCTGTGGATAATTATCAGAACAGCACAGAACACAAAGTGTATTAAAACTAACAAAGTATATGAACATTCAATACATACTTATTAAATATACAATTGTTACGAGATCAATACCTGTACGTTCTGTGTTTTTATGATTTGCGTTCATTACAGTATGTCTAAAAACAGATGTTGTTGTAACATTTTTAAATGTATTTCAATTCATTAATTATGTAACGGGATTTTGCACTTTCATGCTTGTCCTGGAATTGGGTTTCGCTGCATTATTCAGAAATGTACCCCACCTAATAACCAACGTTATGCGTGTTATGCTATGCATTTCCATTACATTGAAGGATGACTGAAAACTAATTTATCGTGATATTTAACATTGTATCGCATCTCAAAAATTAGGATATGCGTTTTATGCTATGGTCTTTCATTACAATTGAAAATATTTAAACAGATTATGTGTAAATACCTTTTCATGCATGTACAGGAATTGGCTTTCGCTGCATTATTCAGAAATGTACACCATCCCATAACTAACGTTATGCGTTTTATGCTATGCATTTCCATTACAGTGAAGGATAAATGAAACATATTTATCGTGATATACGAGTATAACATTGTATCGCATCTCATTATTTAGGATATGCGTTTTATGCTATGTTCTTTCATTACAATTGAGGATATTTAAACATAATATGTTGTAAACTTTTGTAATGTATCGCATCTAATACATTGCTTGTTTTATTTTGTGTATTTATGTTTATAACAGAGTTTGATGGATGTCCTCCAAACGGATTTCGCTGTAATGATGAAGAATGTATCGCATCTTATATGTTGTGTGACTTCCTTAAAGATTGTTCCAATGGTGAAGATGAAGAAGATTGCGGTAGGTCACTAGGTTAACAGCTGTCATTGTTTTCTTTTATAATAATGAGACTTCATTAAAGATTGCCCCTATTGGAAAGATAAACAAGGACGCGGTATGTTACTAGGTTTAGAGCTGTCATTTTTATTGTTTTCTTTTATAATAATGATACTTCGTTAAAGATTTCCCTTACTTGGAAGATGAACAAGGACGTTAATAGGATTACAGCTGTCATTTTTATTGTTTTCTTTATAACAATAAGACTTCATTGAAGATTTCTAAATTTGTAAAGATAAAGAAGGATGTGGTATGTTACTGGGTTTACAGTTGTCATTTTCATTGATTTTATGACATCGAGACACCATACATTAAAAGAATACTATATTGAGCGACCATATATATATATTACCTTTTTATGGATGTTACTCGTAGAATGTTATATCTAACGCTACAGATTTCACTTATGTTATGATCTTCAGGCAAACGACTGTAATATACATATGAAATAATGAAATTGACTTTACATGCCGTTTAGTAATATATTTAAACTATAGAAACAAGAGTTTACATGCAACGCTTAGTGCCCTAAGAAACAACGTCCTGAAGAGCTAAGCGTAACATGTAAACTTTTTTTCTATAATAGAATACATCATATAACGGCATACGATGTCACTTTCATTATTTCATCATATATTTCCAGTGTGTGATGGACATTTACTTTATACTTTATTTTGATAACGATCGATACATCAAACTAATCATATAGAAGACAATACTCTCCGAAATCTTGTTTTTCTCCCTGTATGTATACGTATTTGTTATTTATATCACACTTTACGATATACATATATGATTCGGAAAGTAAAAGTGCTAAGGTGTCTTATAAGCCAGACACGGCGGGCCCTTTCAATAGGGGTGACACTATAATAAACAAACACTTTACTTTTTTACTTATACATATATTCACCAGTTTATCAACAATGTACATACGATGAATGGGAGTGTACATCCGGGCAATGCATACCCTTTCCAACCCGTTGTGACGTGACAATAGACTGTCTGGATGGTTCAGATGAGGAAAATTGTGGTAAGTTCAAGCGCAAGTCCTCGGCTTTGTCCTATAGAATAGATAGAAACTATTTCCCAACCTTTTCCATGTACGTTTTAATTCAATAAATGCAAAGACTGTCATCTGGAAGACCAGTTTACTTATATTTCAACATATGTTTAGGTCTTTAATATCCATTACTCACGTTCGTAAAGCTCCGGCTCATCTGTAGTGAATGCTCTTTGAAGGAATATATCAGCCGCGTCTGGTGATTTGGGATCGTATTGACTTTCAGTAACGGGACCATATAAACGTAAAAAGGCGTCAAACTAGTTGTTCTACACTTCTAGTTTTATGTCAAAAGATACATCTAGGACTAAATAACATGCGAATTCACAGGCTTGCCCGAGTCGTCACTGTATGCAGATGTATTTAGACCCAACATTACTCTAGACTCTGCTGGTTTGTAAGTAACGAGATACATGAACATTTGTATCGCAATAACTCGGAAGTCGAGTGGTAGACAGCAATCAAGAAAACAGCATATCGATGGTTCTTGGTCATGTGAATAATCAGTACTGATGCTTCAGTGTTTCTTCAAAAGACACAACAGATTCCGGAAATGTTTAACCTTTTTATTTGAAAACTTCTAGGCGAAAATATGGAAATTCTCTATAAATGAAAGTGTACTATTTAAATGGAGTTCAAAAACTGTGTTTTCAAAAGTCGTCTGCTTTTTCATATTCGTCTGCAGTTGGAAAAGGGTTGAACAATATTTACGAGTGATCGCATGTTCGAGGTAACGCAAGTCCACAGTAAATAGATTAGTCAAACAAAGCATATCATCAACATTTGTTATTTCAGTTTTGTGTCAAGGTCAAACGTTCCAGTGCTTTGACCAGAGGTGTTTGACAGAAGCCAGAGTGTGTGATTCATTTATTGATTGCACCGGGCGGTTCCATGAGGATGAACCTGATCGTGAATGTATCCCTAATTCAAGGTATTATTATTCTACAGGATTATTATGATCCTGACCTTTGTGCAAACATGTATTGTTTTTGTGTTTGTTCAAATTGATGCATCTTTTAACTGTGTTCTGTGAATAAATCAATAAGTACAATTTAATATTATGGTTAACAAAGCCTGGCCGTTATTACGTAGTCTAAGTAATTTTAGAAAAACCATTGTACATGGTTTTTTTTTCTTTTTTTAAAAATTTGTTTTAATAATTCATACACGACTGGTTATATAAATAAGACACAGTTAAACTATTATGATTATACATGTATGTCATTACATGTATATGTTTTTTTTTATTGCGAAGGGGTCAGATTCAGGTTGTTAGTGTTGAATTATATTCTGTTTATCAACCGGTTACTCAAGATGCTATGAGCCGAGTTCAGCGATTTGGGATCTTAATGCATCTGCGTACAGTTAAGACAGGCGAACCGCACAATCTAACCAGAACCTTCACTGTCCGTCCAAATGCACATTAGTCGTATATGCATCTTTTGACAAAACACTAGAACTGTAGCCTATTTAGTTTGTCGCAAATCTACATGAGGATCAACACACGAAGGACAGCTTGTAACAACAGGTGAATTTGATGTAAACAATTTTTACAAAGCTGAAACTATTGTCTAAGAAATACTACTAGTTACGATGTTATCAGCCCTGCGTTCAATTAAAGTTTAATAGCTAATGGTTGCCAATTAACTGGTAATTGATAGTAGTAGTGTTTAAATGAGTGGAATGGCAACCGTAAGCTGCAAACTGTTTTACAGAACGCAGGGCTGGTGAACTGCTTTAATGCTTATCTGCTTTGAAAACACTAGCGGAAAATATATACATGTTATTTATGAGATATACCTGTTAAAAGCTTACACATATATATATGAACGTTTTTATGTCCCTGCCTTGGCAGAGTGACACATAATTATCACTTCTCAGTCGTCTGTCCGAACTGTTGTCTGTCGCACTTTGGTATACTGCCTTATTGGCAGACGACACACGTAACCATTCTTGTCTGTATGTATATTTAGGAGCTCTTGTTTAGCAATGTATGCTCTTGGTCAGAGGTCGAATGGGACATACCAAATTGACCAGTACTTCAATCAAGGTGAGTTATTTTAATCATTATATCTGCAATTAACCGTACAATTACGCGTAGTCAGGCGATTTATTGGTCTTGTGGCATCCCCGTTTCAGCGTCACTTAACCCTTTCCAAGCAGTCGAATTTAGAAGCACTTGAGACAAATCTGGAAAATCTCCATACATGAAAGTATATTATTGACTAGAATAGTTAAGAATTCGAAACCGTGCTAAAAAGCTGATGCAGGCTGTTCATGTTATTTGAAAACGTGACTGATATCTAGCATGCATATCAATTTTTATATGCTAACCCTAATCCTTGTTTTGTTGATATATTATGGAAATAATCCCTCTGTTTACCGTAACAAACGTATTCCAAATCGTTCCCCTTTTATATATCGTAACAGACGTTTTCCAAGTAGATATTTCATCTACCGTAAGGGAAATATTCAAAGTATATATCCTTTTCTTACCGCAACAGACAGTCCTCAAGTCGAATGCAGATTTGGCTTGAAAGATGGCCAACCACTGGTGGAGACAATACTGCATCATAACGCAGAAAACATGCTGACTCTGGAGAATGCCGATGTTGATTTCATTAAGTACTCCGCCACGAGAGAACAGATAGAACTGATCAAAACATATAGCAGTCATTGTAAACAGTATATTAAAGTGGGGTGCCAACTAACGTCATCGATGCGATTGTTACCGTATGACTTGTTCAGCAACACTATTTTGAATACAACCGAGAACTGCGATTGTCCTTTTATGGACCAGTGTCAGACAATCGACAAAAAGTAAGTGTCTGATTCGGAATTATGAGCGTGTAATACCTTTTGCAACATGTTTCACTTTCAAGCACCTATATATGAGCTGCGTCACGTAAAATGGACCGTCTCCGTGATGTAGTGGGATCGGCAGAACAGGTACGATCCCAATACTTGAATAATGGTTTAATTGGCGTCAAGTGTTGCGGGGATATCATTACGACTAATGCAGCGGTAAATTACCCAGTAAAATATGTGATAAAATTGAAATACTATTGAAAACTTCGTAAAACATCTTCAAAACATGTCATATGGCCCCTTGTTTCTAATGCGAAAAGGTAACCAAGGTGGACATATACACTGTCACAATTATACCAGAGCCTTCACCGTCCACCTATATTTACAAATGCGGTATATATCGATGTAACTTCTTACGAAATACTATAATCGTAGCAACACTAGTTTAACTCCTATGATGCTTTATGTCACACCAAAACGTGGATGCAATGCTACACCTTTTCACGGTTTACATACAACTTAATATTTTCGAACAGTGAAGACGTTTGTGAGACTGTGTGAGTGTATGCCCAGGCTTAGCAGAGGCTTTTCTGTACGCAGATGCAACAGGATCCTTTTTTACCTACACGAATAATATTAACCGTGTCTGGCGATTCGAAGTTTAATGACATCCCTTATTTATATCAACATACAGGGGTATGAGCGTCGAACCAGAGAGTTTTCCGTAAGACGTTCCATCTATGTATATACGTTCCATCTATGTGTATGTATATAGTGAAGACTCTGGTGAGACTGTGCGTATACACAAGCTTACCTGAGTCTTCTCAATGCCCGCAGATGCAACAAGACCCTTAATCCCTGGACCTGGCTATTAACATTTATTTCAGAATGAACTGCAACAGCGCAGGTTACACATGTGACAAAGAAGTGCTTCCAATCAGTGGCTTTCTAGTGAATTTTGCATCGTCCTCTAGGACAGAATTCCAACTCACGGTCGGGCCGCTGATATGTGAAGGTACTTTCAAATTGTTTTCACTGACACAAATTTGGATTTTTGATTCTTGGACGCTTTTATCAAAATTTAAACGTTATATATATAGTAAGAGGTTTGTTTTGTTATATGGGTATGGGAGTTTGGGAGAGATGCACGATATACTCTTTGCTTGAACTGCCAACTATTCGAGACGCCATAACTTAGTCGGAAATGACGATGGTTGTAAATACATGGATTGTAAATTCGGATCTCGGCCATCGGTTCTTTTTTCATACTTGAAAAAACTCATTCGTTTTTCACCAATGGATTAAACAGTCCAATGTTGGAGGTAGCCAGTCACCTGGTATACATGATATGGGAAGAACTGATGTGAGAAAGCTACATCGCTAGTCACGTCATTCATAAAGCGATAGAGTAATTAAAAATTGTATAATTTGTCTGTTTTCTCAGTCTTTAAAAAAAATCATAAAAGAAAATTATATAACAGTAGCGTTACGCGGCTTTGTATTTGTTTGCTACTCGGAGCTAGATATCAATTATTCCACAAGCTACGTAGTAAAATACAAACCGACTCATCGGTACTGGAACAATATATTCCCAATTTATTATTTTGCTATCATGACATCAGTCCTTGTCACACAGAACTCTAGATAAAGGGGTGTTATTCATGATCTTATATACTTATTTGACCCCGAAGCCAATGTTGTGAGAACTCGAAAGAATCGTTTCGCTGAGACAATTATTTTGAGCACCAACAACATTGGGCTCAATACAGTTATAGCAGAGACAGTATGACCCAAACTGTTATGCACTCATACTAAACTACGTATGCTTCTGGCAAAATCATATTTTATTGACTGACAATGTATTGTTTATTTACACCATTAAGATGATCTAAGAAGATACTCTGGAGACCTGATGGTTTGTCGGAATGAACACACAACATCAATAGATCATAAGTGCGTGATGGACATGGATATAAATGGGGATACCATTGGCTGTAGAGATTTATCACATTTTGAGAACTGTGGTATGCTTTCTGTAATAAACAAACCCCTCTCACATGCAGACGCACCTGCCGCAGACGACAATTGGGAAAAGTTGTTTGCAAAAGGAGTAATTGTGTTGGTTTCCAGTTAGACTTATGAACAAATAGGTGTTCCCATATGACGTTTCTGCAGCATTGAAAACAATCGCGGCCTAGGGAGAAATTGCTCATTCTCATTGTCAACATGCGTTCAATTCTGTTCACTTATTTATAGATATATTGCGTCTGTTTTGCTTGTTTAGTTATAAAGTCGTCTGCTGCATATGTGTTGTATGTTGAAAAGGGGTAATCTTATCAATGAGTTGTGTTTTAGGACAACCAGTCATAAGGTATTTCCTGACAAAACCAGTATGGTCCACCGCTCAGTCTTATAATGTTATGCATTGTTGGTTAATTGAGCCAGAGAACCTTCCAAGAAATATATATAAGCCGCGTCTAGCGATTTTGGACTGAGCACACAGAAGATTCAGGTGAGCTAGTGTATCCGGACTGTCTTACTAGAGCCTTCACTGTCCATATAGATGTAATTTAGATAAAGATATTACTTGGAGAACAAATGCGCCAAGTTTGATGCTTGTATCATCAATTGTACGATTTTTCTATTATCTCCTAGACTAATATTATAACATAATCATAATAACACATTTTTACCACCCACATCCCTACACCCCTAGATATAGAACCATATAACACTATCATCAACTTGTTTAAGGAAATCAACATAATTGTTTGAAGTGTCCCTCACATAAGCAATAATTCCTTCACTGTTTCTTTTTGAAGACTTCAATTTACATGTCCTGTTAAAAACAAAATTGAAAAACCAATTAACTTATATGAGCGACGCTCTGCGAAAACCAACCGTAAGGCATTTGCGACAAGTGTAGATCCATATCGGCCAGCGCATCAGCACAGTCTGATCTGGGTTCTGCACTGTTCTACAGTCAGTCATAGAATATTTTAAGAACATTCTGTGAAGCATTATCCATTTAGAACCTCAGCATGAATGCGCAGGTGCATCTTTTTTCACACGTGTAACACGGTTAATTTTCCTTGAGCACCGTTTATATTATGATTGTGTTGTTTACAGAACATTTCGTGTGTCCCACGAACTTTTTGAAGTGCCCATTGAGTTTCTGCATCCCGACACGATACATATGTGATGGCAATAAACATTGCCCTGGTGGTGAGGACGAAGACGTCGATGAGTGCAGTATGTTTACCTTTATGTTTTATGTCTGTCTAGCTGTCTGTTTGTCTGTATGTACGTCTCTGTGTATGTCAGTATGTATGTTGTCTGTCTGTCTATATGTATGTATGTCTCTACATCTGTGTGTCTGTCTGTCTGTTTGTCTTTCTGTCTGTCATACCGCCCGACCGTCCGTCCGGTCGGCTCAGTCTATATCCGTCTATCTAGATCAGGGCATTTCCTTTTTCCATCCGATCGTCTGTCCGCCCTGGTGAACGAGTACTTGTGGGGTGTGGTGTTCTCCTAAAGCCCACCCACCAACCTTATAAAGACACTTAGATAAATAGTTTTTAGCTCGACTATTCGAAGAATAAGGGGAGCTATTGTAGTCACCCCGGCGTCGGCGTCGGTGTCGGCGTCGGCGTCGGTTAAAGTTTTTGTGCAAGCTAGCATATACCCGTATAACTTAAACACGCCTAGGCCAATGATCTTCAAACTTGGTATGGACATACTTCATAGCAAGTTGGTGATGCTTACACAGTTTAGAGTCAGTAGGTCAAAGGTCAAGCTCACTGTAACTTTCTATATAGAAAAAGTTCATGGTTAAAGTTTTGTTTGTGCAAGCTAGCATTTACCCTTATAACTAACATACGCCTAGGCCTATGGTCTTTAAACTTTGTATGAACATTCTTCATAGCGAGTTGGTGATGCCTATAAACTTTGGAGTCAAAGGTGAAGGTCACTGTGACCTTCTATATGGAAACAGTTCATGGTTAAAGCTTTCGTGCAAGCTAGCATTTACCCTTATAACTAACATACACCTCGGCCTGTGAACTTCAAGTTGGTTTTGCCTAGAGAGTTTGGAGTTACTAGGTCAAAGGTCAAGGCCACTGTGACCTTTCTGTAAAGAAACAGTTAATAGTTAAAGTTTTTGTGAAAGCTAGCATTTACCCTTATAACTTACATACGCCTAGGCCTATGAGCTTCAAACTTGGTATGGACATACATCATAGCAAGTTGATGATGCTTAGAGAGTTTGGAGTCAATAGGTCAAAGGTCAAATTCACTGTGACCTTCAATACAGAAACATTCGTTGCTTTAAAACTACTGATTGCTTAGGCCTATTACCCTGAAACTTAGTTTGGGTAATGGTCATGATCGGCACTTGACTCAAATAGGTCAGGAGATCATAAGGTCAAAGGTCAAGGTCACTTTGACCTTTAACGAAAAAAAACACTATTTTTTTAAATAACTTTGAGCTAGTTGCATATGTTGCAAATTGTTGCCCTATGGTTAAAGGTTTGCGCGTAACTACATTAAGAATTCCATATATTAGTAACTACTTGATGCATTCCATTGAAACGTTATACAACCATTCCCAAGCATCACGCCTATGAAAATAATCAAGTTCAGTAACTCTATCCTGCATAATTATAATGCAAATTATCACCCTTTAAGACATTGTGGTTAATGTTTAGAATGCAACTACATTAGAGTCCATTATCTCAGTAATCGAATAAGCGGTGGAATAGTCGAGCATGCTGTCCTCCGACAGCTCTTGTTTTTTATTTTTTATAACGGGTATCTCATTTGCATATTAATGTTATTCATTCCGTAAAAGGGGGTTAATTACGGAATTTAAAGCATACTTGTGGGGTGCAACCAACAAGTTCGAAACAAAAGAAATAACCCCACAAATACACTATATGGGTACATCCGTTTAGATGTTAAAGTAACACATAAGGATCACTCTTCCGCCGTCATCTCTCCATTCCGTCTGTCCGTCTAGATGTGGACGATGACGTGTGCAATGTGTGGACCTTTTATGTCACCTGTCTTAGAATGGTGACACATAGGGATCATCTCTCCGTCATCTTTTCATTTTGTCCGTCTTTGCGTCCCTCCCTTCATCTGACCGTCTATATGAGGACGACATCATGTGCAATGTGTGGACTTTTTATATCACATGTCTTAGAATAGTGACACATAGGATCTCTAGCTCTTTCCGTCTAGATGAGAACGAGGATGTGTGCAGTAAGGGGACTTTTTATTTAACACTGCCTTAGAAGGGTGACACATAGAGATCACTTCTCCGTCATATTTCCATTCCGTCTGTATGTTCGTTCGTTCGTCTGACCTTGTATCTCTCATGCTTCCAATTACTAACCTATAGACAGACAACACATGCGTTCCATCTAACACTCTCATACACATAAACCAGTGAAAATGTTTCTATTAACCATTTCGATTCTTTAAAACAGCAATGCTTGGCTTACTTCCATGGTGCCCAGAAATGAGCGGATATGCTTCAGATTAGTGCGCTGTTGTGTCAGTATAATCTTACCAGAAGAACTGGTAATTAACCCAGGAAATGCCCTGATATAATTGAAGTATTGTTGAAAGCGGCACAAAACGCTATTCGACAAACACATCTTCTAACCCTTTCATGTATACGAACATTTTTAGACTTTTCAAGCTTGGAAGCATGTGGAATGGAAAATACATGTTGGTCATTGAATAGTATTTTTCAGAGAAAAACTGATAATAGACAATAGATTGCCATGAACACATTCTTCTCTCCCGTTAATAACTTGAAAAATTGTCTGATTTTGAAGCATCAAATTTCCTTATTAAGAAGAGATGTACAATGTAACACATATTGTAACTTGGTCCGTCCTTAGAACATGTTACGCATATCTGAATATTTGCCTACATAATATGTTATGTAATCAGAGATGAAATACCTTCATGAAAGGTAGTCAAACACGGACACCAATGTGTAAGGTAAAATAAACCCTTTACCAGATATATCAAATATGCAGCAGACGACTTCGAGAACATATTGAAAAATATATTAAATGAATCAAAATTATAGCATGGAGTTGAAAGCATTGTAGCACAACGAGAAATTGCTCATAATGGAGTTAACAACATTGTGACAGTACAATCAATTGCTCATAATTGCTCATAATGAACAATTTCTCCATTCGTCGCGGTTTTTTTCCAAAGCCGCTTGCTGCGGATTAGTCAAAATGCATCAACAAAGGTCTGCGAGTGAAAAGGGTTAAATCGAGGTGACAAAACAGTCCTCTTCGCTTGACGAGATTCAATTTTATTCTAGGTGACCATGGGTACTGTGTGGGACTATACCATTGTAGAGGCACGTCCATCTGTATACCACGTAACCAAGTTTGTGATGGAATCCCACACTGCCCACGAAGAGACGACGAGGCAACGTGCACTGACTCTTGTCAAGTAGGGTGCATCTGTACCGCGTTTACTATGATATGTACAGCATCACAATTCACAACCAATATTACAGTGAATTGGCATAATACAAACATGAAGTCTTTGACAGTATATGAACCAATGCTCCAGTTCAGTTCCGGTCATTTGTTCCCCTTTCCACTTTTAAACAGCTTGAATGTATCTCACTGTGAAATCAATCACATGGAACCGTATCAGTTTAGTTTCACGAGGTATCTCGTAACGTTAGATGTAAGCCACAACGAAATGTATCACCTAATGCATCATACGTTTCATGGCTTGGTTAATCTTCAAATTCTATTTTTGAAAGGAAATCCACTTAAAAATATAGATTCATTGGCGTTTTTTGGTCTGTCATCCATAACAAGTCTTCATTTGTCAGGTTTTGCAATTCATCTCGATGAAGTTAATATGTTTTATGGTCTTGGTTCTTTGGAAATGTTAAACATATCACAGAATGGCGTCAAAGTTGTTACAAAAAAAGTCTTTGAGCCTTTAAATAATTTACAAAAGCTTGACATTAGAGGTAATGAAATATTAACCGATCAGGACATTTTCTTTGGTCTGAATAATTTAAAGGTGATGTATACCGACTCCTTCACTCTGTGTTGTGTGCTACCATCAAGTTCCGAGACCAAATGTGTGTCTCCAAATGAATTTTCCTCATGTGACGATTTGATAAGAAATGAAGTACTAAGAGTGTCCATCTGGACCATTGGTATAGCCGCCTTTATCGGGAACATAGCTGTTTTAATAATCCGTTTCTATGTTGAAAGAGAGAGTCGTGGTAAAACGTACAGTATATTTGTGTCTAACCTCAGTATTGCCGATTTCTTGATGGGTATATATCTGATCATTATCGCCACTACCGACACTCGCTTTCGAGGTTCGTATCTTTGGAATGATTATTCGTGGAGGAACGGAGACTTATGTAAAATGGCAGGAATTTTAGCAACTGCAGGTATCGAGGGGTCCGTCTTGTTTCTTTGTTTGATCACTCTAGATCGGCTTCTAGTCATCAAGTTCCCGTTGAAAAATGTTAAAATTTCGAGATGTGCGTGCACTGCCTTATGCGCTTCAGTCTGGGCCGCTGTATTCGCCCTCGCAGTAGTACCGTTATTAATTTACCCCTCATTCTATTCTCGTTCCGGCGTTTGTTTGGCGTTACCCCTTACACGGGATAGACCTGATGGTTGGCAGTACAGTATCGGCGTTTTCATTATTTTCAACTTTCTTGCTTTTCTCTTGATTGCCACGACTCAGATTGTGATTTATATGAAGATATCTGCCTCTCGAAGAAAATTAGCATTCCGAGGACGACGGACGGACATGGTGATAGCAAGAAAACTGTTCTTCGTAGCTATCACTAATTTCATGTGTTGGTTTCCAATTGGACTTATGGGTAAATATATCTTACTATCAACTTATACATATGCCAAACGAAAATGGGTAGGCATATGTGAACAGTGAAGACGTATCTGTGTATACTTACAGAGCCTTCACTGCCAAATCGCTATGCGTAATATGGAATTCGATATGACATCTTCAAATTAGAATTGTAGTAAGTTATTACTCTCACAAGATTATACATTTATGTGAAACAGGCACGGAGATGCGATAAAACCTCTTTTCTTCTAATAAGTCTCAATTGTGTTAACAAGACGTTTTGTAAAATAGATAAACTGCATTATCAAGTAAAGTAAAAAGTAGTGTTGTTTAAATTTATTTTAGCCGAGTCAATACAATTTGTTGGATGTATTGAATATCGTGCGAACACATCTTCAATTTCAGGACTTCTTGCCGTAAATGGTAAATATATCCACGGAGAGGTTTATGCCTGGATAGCTGTGTTTGTTCTGCCCATCAATTCGGCAATCAATCCTTTCCTGCATACACTTGGTAGTTCATTGTCCCAGGCGGTAAGACGTTTTCCCTGATAAAGACCACGTTTACACTTTTCCACTTACAGACCTATGTTTATGCATCTGCAGCAGACGGCTTTTGAAAACGTTGTGGCAAAAGGAGAAGTTGCTCATACTTTCCTTTACCCAGATTTAAAATAGTTTTGCCCAGATATGTTCAAATTCGTCTACTACAGATTTATGTATGTTGGAAAGGGTTAAATTAAAGTGGTTGACTAACGAGTTTTGGTTAAACCCTTTATAATTATAACTTTGAGTCAAGACAAGGTAATATAAAACCAATTTGATTCCTCGTAAATATTTTGTTTGTTTCACTGTGTATAGTTGAATATGCGCTTAAGTAACAATACTATACTAATTATTATCAAAACAAGGTAAATTATACCGATTTGACTTTGTGTAGCTACTAAACTGTACTGTGTTACATTGTTAATCCACCAGATTGGACATATGACCATTGTCTATATGTTTAAGAACAGAATAAGACAGCAAATGAATTTCAATTTGGACTTAAACAGAGGTTTCTAGTCAGATCCTATACATGGTTCCAAGAACTGCAATAATTACCTACATTGTTGGTCATTTTGATAGACAAAATTGATAAGCATTAATAGAGTATATGAAAGAAAATATGTGACAATTATGAATTTGAGTTTTATAACCATATTTCGTTGATGATTTTGTTTTATCTGATTGTATCTACTTCTGGATTTAATTAATTTAGAACATTTAGTTTTAAATGATATTCTATTCAATCCTTCTCTGTTCGAGATATAAGAAATATGCCCATTACAATTTCCGACAGAGGAAGCAAATATTGTAGTTCTGGGAACTATGTATTGTTGAAAACATTACTTTCAGAACTATACTAAACACTTTAAGCATATTTATCAAAAGTGTGAGACAATTGAATATATTAAGAACAGCTCTGCCTAAAAAACTGACAATTCAAATTTGAAGTTCAACGGTAAATGTCTGCCATCAATTTCCAAATGTCCGAACGTCATTTTACATGTGACGTGACTCGATAAAAAGTAGTTGACTCTTTACAAAAAAGGGTTGGTGTTTACCGAAGCAAATCTGAGTGGCGCTCTGCGACAACCAATCGCTAGTCAATTGCCACAATTCAGTGTAGATTCAGTTCAGTCTATCTGGTTCTGCATTGTTCGCCAATTAGTCATAGAAGGTTATAAGAAACTTCTGTAAAACTGCATTCATTTGGATCCTTAGCATGGATGCAAAGGCAGGTGTTTTTCTACACATGTAAAAATTACGCTAAGGTTGGTTTTCGCAGAGTGCCACGCATATCTGCGCCTACAAAAGACATATTACCAGCTCGTTTAGATTCAACATTTTTATGGAACCTTTTCACATTGAAGCATCTATCATTTTCATTGATATTTCCTTTATTCCAGAAGCTGACGATAATAGATAAATGCACCAATCAGAGAAGAGGTAAGTGATATTGTTTGTTTGAATGGTGTTTACGCCGCATTTTCTGGAAAGGGCTATCAATATTATAATCCTGACACAAGCACATATGGCATAATGCTTTTCTCAGTAGTAGATAGAAAGGGCGATTTCGTATGAAGTCGTTAGAGATCGCTTTTGTTCTTAGGCTTGCCGGTCATTTCCACTAGAAATGACCAAACTGTCCAAGAACAATACATCTTACGACATCGGGTGGAAATCGCCGAGCCTATGTTCTGTTAATTAATACCGACCTCACACGAATTCAAATGATTTATTAATAAATGGACACCGGCACTTACATATACAGAAAACATACACAAATACATTACAGTACAACCAATGAAAACATAAATAAATAAATATGGGTTAAAGTGACAATATCAAAGTTCGCATTTCATCATTTTTTGTTTCTCTATAGCATAATATAAGAAAGTTGCAATATTTTTTAACTCTTCGTCAGGGTTTCCTTTCCTTATCTCAACATCTTATTGTGTACGTTCCAATAGTTCGACTGCTGACGAGGACGTGTTTACATGGTGTTGCTACGAAAGCAATGACGTACACACTGTGTTTAAAAACACATATTTGGCTATGAATACAAACAGTGTGTGTATACCACGTACCGTTTGACGTCATATTTGCATGGTCAGACAGCAAAAATTGCTCTTGATAAGAAAGTAAAAACAATGGTAACTTTTTTATTTCTTCACTGTTTTTAATGAAACATCGTGCAGTCTACGCCGCTTACAATGTCCTATCTCCGGTTGTTTACAGGAGTTTGATTGATTTTTTTCAAACACTTCGACGAACCTGTTCTCAAAATCCAGTTTAGGTAATGCTCCGGCTGTCGACGATATTGATAAATTTTGAGAAAAGGTTCATCGAAGTGTTTGGAGAAACTAAACCACTTATCAAACTCCGTTGAAAACCCGGAGATAGGGCTCTGTAAGCGACGTAGACTGCGCCATGTTTCATTAAAAATGATGAAGAAATAAAAAAGTTACCTTTGTTTTTACTTTTAAACAGAAGTAAAATATTTCTGTGCACCGTAGCATTTGTGACGTCAAAGTCACGTGGTATACACACACTGACAAAGGAATGTGATAACAACTTGTTGTGGACCAACTTGTAACAAGGTCTGATTAAATGTTTATGAGATCCGTCAGACGAAAAGGAGTCTTCTTGCATCTGCGAATAAACAGCCTGTGCATACGTAGTATCTCACCAGAGCCTACACTGTCTGCCTATACATCATTTTTTGTTTCTCTATAGCATAATATAAGAAAGTTGCAATATTTTTTAACTCTTCGTCAGGGTTTCCTTTCCTTATCTCAACATCTTATTGTGTACGTTCCAATAGTTCGACTGCTGACGAGGACGTGTTTACATGGTGTTGCTACGAAAGCAATGACGTACACACTGTGTTTAAAAACACATATTTGGCTATGAATACAAACAGTGTGTGTATACCACGTACCGTTTGACGTCATATTTGCATGGTCAGACAGCAAAAATTGCTCTTGATAAGAAAGTAAAAACAATGGTAACTTTTTTATTTCTTCACTGTTTTTAATGAAACATCGTGCAGTCTACGCCGCTTACAATGTCCTATCTCCGGTTGTTTACAGGAGTTTGATTGATTTTTTTCAAACACTTCGACGAACCTGTTCTCAAAATCCAGTTTAGGTAATGCTCCGGCTGTCGACGATATTGATAAATTTTGAGAAAAGGTTCATCGAAGTGTTTGGAGAAACTAAACCACTTATCAAACTCCGTTGAAAACCCGGAGATAGGGCTCTGTAAGCGGCGTAGACTGCGCCATGTTTCATTAAAAATGATGAAGAAATAAAAAAGTTACCTTTGTTTTTACTTTTAAACAGAAGTAAAATATTTCTGTGCACCGTAGCATTTGTGACGTCAAAGTCACGTGGTATACACACACTGACAAAGGAATGTGATAACAACTTGTTGTGGACCAACTTGTAACAAGGTCTGATTAAATGTTTATGAGATCCGTCAGACGAAAAGGAGTCTTCTTGCATCTGCGAATAAACAGCCTGTGCATACGTAGTATCTCACCAGAGCCTACACTGTCTGCCTATACAAAGAAGAGATATGGATATAACTAAAACTGAAAATTGTAGCCCCCTTTGTTTTACTCCTACCTCCCTATATATGATACCAAATGAGAATCTAACATGACAGTTTTTGCCAGACTCGGTTTATGTATGTAGCTGAACGTATAGGTAGATAGATTATATCGAGGGCTTGGTGTGAAACGGTTGTAACTAAGATCTGTAATTTTTTACCAAGTTTAATCCCCTGACCATAAAGTCTTTATAAGCGTTAAATCTTTTTTCTTGGTAAACAATGGAAATTTAGGTGCCATTGCTCGTTCTGAGCAATGGCACCTAAATTTTCATTGTTTACAAAGGGGTCAAAATTGCCCCTAAACCAGGGTTTTCAAAATAGGTTTTTAGTTACAACTGTTTCACGCCAAGCCCTCGATATTCAGGCAAATATGCCCAACATACCACATGCATATCGTATATTTGTTTTAACAAAGTCAAAGAGCTGATTAATTTTCAAAGGGAGATAATAATTGTTTGAACATAAACGAAAACATAAATTATATCAGAAAAACAAATCTTCATTGATTTAATTGATGCTCATAGTAATAATTCACTTAACCATACATCTTTTTATTATCATATCAATATAATTGAAATTAGTTATGTTGTATAACAGATATTTGAGAGAATAATACATATCACTATTAAAGGTGCATTATAGTAGATATGAGCAGCGCTCCATGATGACAAACCTGAGAGCGTTTTCGACCAGTGTAGATTTAGATCACCCTGCGTATCCGCACATTTAGATCTGAATCATCACTGTGAGTCTCGGACGGTTTTAAGAACCGTCTGTAAAACAGTACCTATTTGAACCCGATAGCAATCAGATGTTTATAGATACTTGTAATAAGTACGCTGATGTTGGTTTTCCTGGAGTAACGGTAATATACGTTGTTATATAATTGTTAAGAAGTGTTAAGTGTTCAGACAAACATATACTACGTTAGAAGAAAGGTCTTCAAATTGATAATTTGTCTGTTTAAATGGCTTTTTTTACTTGTTTACGCCGCTTTCAACAGCTTTTCAGTTATATAAAAGACGTTTCCTTGGTAAGTTAACAGTACTTACGTAACGTGTTCACAGAACAAAGGCGTATCCCCGCTATGATGTTATTCAATGAAAGAATCATGTAGTATCTGTTGGTATAGCCCGACGGGGGATCCAACAGAGGTCTCCCGCTTATGAGGTGGTCGATCTTACGACAACACCACTACACCTAATTGTTTGGATCAGTCGAGATATGAAATTGTAGTTGTAGATAATTATAAAGCTAGTTTCTGTAGCAACGCTGAATAAAGTTCGCCTTGGGACCTAGAGTGGTCAAAGGTCCAATCCCTGTTCTTGTGGGATACTTTAGGACTTTTACATACATCTTGTTGCATACTAACTTTTAATCCATTAAAAGGGTATGGGAATGTCACAAATGGATTTCTTTAGAAGCTACACCAATGGCTAGTTTCATGTCTCTACTTTCATGTATGTCAATAATGCGTATGTACATGTAATTGCCATGACCTAATGTCCTGTTCTCGAGCTCTTTATCTAAATATGGGGTCTCTATGGGGTCTCTTTTTTCATGTACAGTTTCCTGAATGCTGTATGTTATAACCCTGAAGTTAAGGTATGTCGGACCCTCGAGTTCTCTCACTGCATACTCAAGTATTGCTTTCAGAACGCATATGCAATAGCTCTTAAGGTATATCGGGCCTACGAGTCCCTCTACTGTTTAAAATCTCCATTTTCATATATTGTTTCCAGAATGCATATGCAATTGACCTGTAATTATGTCGGGCTCTCGAGTTTCTTCACGATACACAATCTCGGTGTGCATGCATTATTTCAAGAACGAGTGGTTAATGCCCTGGAATTATAATCTGGCCTACGAGTTCCTTCACTGTTAAAAATCTCCATTTTCATGTTTTGTTTCCAGAATGCGTATGCAATTGACCTGAAGTTATGTAGGGCCCTTGAGCTCCTCCATCATATGTGTCTCCCTGACAATGGCTGAACCGAGGTTCGAACTCAAGACCTCTGAATTGGTATACCTCGTCCTATCCGATTGAGTTTTCGGGTACGACTTTAATTACGTCGAAAATGAATACATGTACAGTCGGGTTTCGGTCCAAAACGTTGCCAAATGGCCCCGAGAATGCTTCCAATATCACTAGATGGCAAACAGGGATCCTAATCCGTCTGAGTGGAGGCACTCTTTGATTTCGATCTTCGCTGGTAACTAATTCCAAAAAGGTTTTTTCGTGAGACGTGACTCAATACGTTGTAAACCCTTTCCCTAACCCTAACCTTCCCACATCAAAAATAATGTGCACCAAACGACCTTGAAATCCTCAAGTATTAAAAGTTCATTTGTTGTAACGAGTTGGAATTCATTTTGGCAATAGGATAAAGTGTTCCTTAAGAGCAAATACCCTTTTTGCCACAATATGGTTGACTGGCGACAGCTCGAAGTGGAAATGGTCCGCTAATTTGTGCTAAATTCATTTATGTATTTTCAGCAACTAGTTAATTTAAACTTAAATGTTTATTATGACAGGTAAGCTATTTACAAAATCAAATGAAGAAAAACAGAGCAGTAGCAGTTCTGATTGCTCGTCTTAGACAGATTCGTTCAAGAAATTGGTTCGAGTTAGACGATATAATTCGAATAATCATATGTTTGAGTAATCGCGAGGCCACTGCATTTTCAAAAGATAGTATTTTTATATATTTACAGAAAAACAAAGCGCTACGTCCTTAAAAGCTGTTTGGATTTAGCAGTGAGGAAGAAGCCTTCACAAAAGATGTCTACAATACTGGCCAAATTCTGAAACAGATTGTACGACACTTGAATAGGGACGACGTAACGCTTCCGTCCACTCTACGAAACTTGAGAGTGTAGAAGTACTAGTCAATATCTTGCTTTCGACGATAGATTTTCCTTTAAAATGTCACATACTATTAAAGCCGCGTTTGGCAATTTGGGGTCGTATTTTATCTATGGTCTAGCATAATTTGAGCCTGTCCACAGGAAGAGTATCTTCGCTGATAGCATAGTTCCGAAAGTCGGTTTGTGTGACATTGCCCTTTTTGTGATATTTAAGCAAAAATAATACAAAAATTAGTAATGCTTTAATCGCAATATAAGGCCACGGGCCCAAAACAACAATATTTTTTATTTAAGCATTGTACATAGTTGTTTTAAGAAAACATATAAACATAGTTATAGCATGTTTTATTTCAAATTGGGTAGTTTATAAGTATTTTATCTACATCTGACTGTTGTTATTTAAATGCATTAACCAAAAATCGTGCAAGTGAGAAAATTCTGTCAGAATATCAGTATTCCGCATTGTTCTGATAACAGGTTCTCATTTGCGACGGAATCAAACCATTCTTGTTTAAGATGTTTTTTGCGTATTTTGTTATATTGTGGGCATATTAATACAAAGTAAAACTCGTTTCCAACTACATGTACATGGACATCCATGTCAATACAATAAGGCCACTGTTTATATTCTCTGTTTTATATTCAACAACCTTTCAAGGTCTTTATCTGCATATACGTTAGTGGTATAGACACATATTTATCTGGTTCTAGCGCACGTTTTTATAGTTTATATGTCAGTGATAGTTTCTGAAAACAGTGTCCGATATGCACAATCTTTAAGACTTTGCTTTAAACACACAGAAACACGGATGTACCACCACGCTCTTTCGCAATCCAAACGTATCCAAAGCCAAACTGATATAATAATTGTTTATGTGCGTTGCCCAGGTTACGCGACCTGCTTCGTCTAATCGTTTAATCATAGAATAGCACTGCTTGGGATACCTCTCTGATGGCATAGATATAAACATAGTCCAGTAGTCGATGCATTTAAACATATATGTTACTGTTAACGGATAACGTCAACATTCACTAAATGCAAAAAAGTTCGTTACGTTCATACATGCTAGTCGTTTGCAAAAAAAGTGTTAGAACCTGTTTTATGGCTGAATTTTGTTGTTATCCTATTATCTCTGCTTAGTATGTCAGAATTGATGCAAGTATGGAGTCGAACAGTTTAAAATCTTCTTCGTGGGATAAATACCCTAAATATATCTGGTATGTGAATATCGTATTCGTAATTTTACTTGCTTGTAGTGCTAACATTTAATGTGTTAAGTGTAACACAGTTTTGGAATGAATAAGCAAGCTAGATATTTGTGCCAAGGCACTACTTGTATTTCGTTTCGTTTATATGTTCATTTTGCACTTTTTGATAATATTCCACCTTTGCGGTAAACCATAACCTTTGATGTGTCTAGGTTTAATTTCATTCCAGTTTCGTCCATAAAGTTACTAATAGCATTTATCTGAGTTTGTTATTTTGTGACCGTTTCTGCTTATGTTCATGTACACACATGGTCTGCAAACATTTAATCAAATATGTCTGGTATATCATTTGTTAGAAAAATACACTTTTCACATTTCTCTTTAAGGTAACCTATCGGATCGTTTATGAAAATAATGAACATTATAGTTGAGCTGACAAAGCCTTTGTTTGGTACCGATTGCACATGATTTGTTTGTTTTATTGGGGTTTTACGCCGCTTTCAACATTATTTCAGTTATATCACGGCGACAGTTCACTTATTCATGATCCCTGAGTAAACAATATCGCACATGATGATTGTGATGCCATCTTTTGTTCAAATACAAGATTGTAATTGACACTACGTCGATTTAAATGTTAACAAGAATTTGCTGTTCTAATCCCGTCCATTGGAAAAGATACAAATTGGTACTTTTGAACAGCGTGGGTTTAGATCGACCTGTACATCTGTTCCGTCTTATCATACTCTACACTTGCTTCTTATAAGCTTTCGTTATTGATATGTGAAAAGTGTAGATTAAGATCAGACTGTGTTTATTCACAGGCTGGTCTGGATCTACACTGTTCACAATAGCTTATTACCTTTTCACACAGATGGTCTCAGTTATAGTTTATTAGGGGTAAACGTCTTCATTTTGTCAAAGGTTGCATTTTATATATTTGTTGAATTAACATTGTGTACATGGTTGTCCTGACTTGACCGTTGTTTCATATATATTATTATACATATGTATGTAAATATAAACATTGTAAAGTTTACCTTACGTCTAGATTATTTCATAACGAATACAGATATGTTCAAATATGTTTCATACTTCACGAGTGGAGACCGGGATGACTCTGATCATTATCATGTAATATGTAACCTCTCTTTGTTGAAAACATCTGAAAACGAAATTTCATTAAATGAACAACATATATGTCAGACAACTTTAAGCTTTAGAAAGCTACATTAGCGTGAGCGTGGGTTTAGATCGGCATGTACATCTGTTCCCTCCTTTCAGACTCTACACTTGCTTCTTATAAGCTTTCGTTAGTGATATGTGAAAAGTGTAGATTTAGATCAGACTGTGTTTATTCACAGGCTGGTCTGGATCTACACTGTTCACAATAGCTTATTATTACCTTTTCACACAGATGGTCTCATTTATAGTTTATTAGGGGTAAACGTCTTCATTTTGTCAAAGGTTGCATTTAATATATTTGTTGAATTAACATTGTGTACATAGTTGTCCTGACTTGACCGTTGTTTTATATATATTATTGTACATATATATGTAAATATAAACATTGTAAAGTTTACCTTATGTGTAGATTATTTCATAACGAATACAGATGTGTTCAAATATGTTTCATACTTCACGAGTGGAGACCGGGATGACTCGATCATTACCCTGTAATATGTAACCTCTCTTTATTGAAAACATCTGAAAACGAAATTTCATTAAATGAACAACATATATGTCAGACAACTTTAAGCTTTAAAAAGCTACATTGGCGTGAGAACTCCTCTGGGCATTTTACTTTAAGGTAACCTATCAGATCGTTTATGAAAATAATGAAAATTAGAGTTTAGCTGACACAGCCTTTGTTTGGTACCGATCGCACTTGATTTGTTTGTTTTATTGGGGTTTTACGCCGCTTTCAACATTATTTCAGTTATATCAAGACGAAAGTTCAATAATTTATGATCCCTGGGTTATCAAGATTGCACATGAAAAAAAAGTTCTGTGATGCCATCTTTTGTTCAAATACAAGATTTTAATTGACTCTACGTCGATTTAAATGTTAACAAGAATTTGCTGTTCTAATCCCGTCCATTGGAAAAGATACAAATTGGTACTTTTGAACAGCGTGGGTTTAGATCGACCTGTACATCTGTTCCGTCTTATCATACTCTACACTTGCTTCTTATAAGCTTTCGTTATTGATATGTGAAAAGTGTAGATTAAGATCAGACTGTGTTTATTCACAGGCTGGTCTGGATCTACACTGTTCACAATAGCTTATTACCTTTTCACACAGATGGTCTCAGTTATAGTTTATTAGGGGTAAACGTCTTCATTTTGTCAAAGGTTGCATTTTATATATTTGTTGAATTAACATTGTGTACATGGTTGTCCTGACTTGACCGTTGTTTCATATATATTATTATACATATGTATGTAAATATAAACATTGTAAAGTTTACCTTACGTCTAGATTATTTCATAACGAATACAGATATGTTCAAATATGTTTCATACTTCACGAGTGGAGACCGGGATGACTCTGATCATTATCATGTAATATGTAACCTCTCTTTGTTGAAAACATCTGAAAACGAAATTTCATTAAATGAACAACATATATGTCAGACAACTTTGAGCTTTAGAAAGCTACATTAGCGTGAGCGTGGGTTTAGATCGGCATGTACATCTGTTCCCTCCTTTCAGACTCTACACTTGCTTCTTATAAGCTTTCGTTAGTGATATGTGAAAAGTGTAGATTTAGATCAGACTGTGTTTATTCACAGGCTGGTCTGGATCTACACTGTTCACAATAGCTTATTATTACCTTTTCACACAGATGGTCTCATTTATAGTTTATTAGGGGTAAACGTCTTCATTTTGTCAAAGGTTGCATTTAATATATTTGTTGAATTAACATTGTGCACATAGTTGTCCTGACTTGACCGTTGTTTTATATATATTATTGTACATATATATGTAAATATAAACATTGTAAAGTTTACCTTATGTGTAGATTATTTCATAACGAATACAGATGTGTTCAAATATGTTTCATACTTCACGAGTGGAGACCGGGATGACTCGATCATTACCCTGTAATATGTAACCTCTCTTTATTGAAAACATCTGAAAACGAAATTTCATTAAATGAACAACATATATGTCAGACAACTTTAAGCTTTAAAAAGCTACATTGGCGTGAGAACTCCTCTGGGCATTTTACTTTAAGGTAACCTATCAGATCGTTTATGAAAATAATGAAAATTAGAGTTTAGCTGACACAGCCTTTGTTTGGTACCGATCGCACTTGATTTTTTTTGTTTTATTGGGGTTTTACGCCGCTTTCAACATTATTTCAGTTATATCAAGACGAAAGTTCAATAATTTATGATCCCTGGGTTATCAAGATTGCACATGAAAAAAAAGTTCTGTGATGCCATCTTTTGTTCAAATACAAGATTTTAATTGACTCTACGTCGATTTAAATGTTAACAAGAATTTGCTGTTCTAATCCCGTCCATTGGAAAAGATACAAATTGGTACTTTTGAACAGCGTGGGTTTAGATCGACCTGTACATCTGTTCCGTCTTATCAGACTCTACACTTGCTTCTTATAAGCTCTCGTTATTGATATGTGAAAAGTGTAGATTAAGATCAGACTGTGTTTATTCACAGGCTGGTCTGGATTTACACTGTTCACAATAGCTTATTACCTTTTCACACAGATGGTCTCAGTTATAGTTTATTAGGGGTAAACGTCTTAATTTTGTCAAAGGTTGCATTTTATATATTTGTTGAATTAACATTGTGTACATGGTTGTCCTGACTTGACCGTTGTTTCATATATATTATTATACATATGTATGTAAATATAAACATTGTAAAGTTTACCTTACGTCTAGATTATGTCATAACGAACACAGATATGTTTCATACTTCACGAGTGGAGACCGGGATGTCTCTGATCATTACCCTGTAATATGTAACCTCTCTTTGTTGAAAACATCTGAAAACGAAATTTCATTAAATGAACAACATATATGTCCGACAACTTTAAGCTTTAGAAAGCTGCATTGGCGTGAGAACTCCTCCGGTCATTTTACTTAAGGTAACCTATCAGATCGTTTATGAAAATTATAGTTGAGCTGACACAGCCTCTTTTTGGTACCGATTGCACATGATTTGTTTGTTTTATTGGGGTTTTACGCCGCTTTCAACATTATTTCAGTTATATCACGGCGACAGTTCACTTATTCATGATCCCTGGATAAACAAGATTGCACATAAAAAAAAGGTCTGTGATGCCATCTTTTGTTCAAATACCAGATTTTAATTGACTCTACGTCGATTTAAATGTTAACAAGAATTTGCTGTTCTCATCCCGTCCATGTGAAAAGGTACAAATTGGTACTTTTGAACAGCGTGGGATTAGATCATCCTGTACATCTGTTCCGTCTTATCAGACTCTACACTTGCTTCTTAAAATCTTTCGTAAGTGATATGTGAAAAGTGTAGATTTATATCAGACTGTGTTGATTCACAGGCTGGTCTGGATCTAAACTGTTCACAATAGCTTATTACCTTTTCACACAGATGGTCTCATTTCTAGTTTATTAGGGGTAAACGTCTTCATTTTGTAAAAGGTTGCATTTTATATATTTGTTGAATTAACAGTGTGCACATGGTTGTCTTGACTTGACCGTTGTTTTATATATATTATTATACATATGTATGTAAATATAAACATTGTAAAGTTTACCTTACGTGTAGATTATTTCATAACGAACACAGATATGTTCAAATATGTTTCATACTTCACGAGTAGAGACCGGGATGACTCTGATCATTACCCTGTAATATGTAACCTCTCTTTATTTAAAACATCTGAAAACTAAATTTCATTAAATGAACAACATATATGTCAGACAACTTTAAGCTTTAGAAAGCTACATTGGCGTGAGAACTCCTCCTGTCATTTGTTGTGATTCGTTTTCAAGGGAGCTAATAAGTATCGAAAACTGTATTCTTGATCTAATGAATAGAAACATTGATAAAGCAGTAAATTGTTTTATCTCCCTTTATCGTAGATCAGCTAAATACATGCATGTTTTTACTAGCAAAATAAAAAATCAACCACTTCGGTATAATAATCAATGTGCAGAGCTTAAATATGACAAATACAAGTTTCTACGAGAGTAGGCTATAAAATATACATAATAGTTAGAAATAAGTTTAAAGCCTTATGCAAGTAAAAACAGTTAAAATGTGAAATGCAACAATGTCAAACATTCCATTATTGTTTGCTCGCCAAATGGCTTTATGCCGAAAGGCGAGGGTAAATATTACTAAATAACCACAAACCATCATCATTAGATCAATTGCCCGCCAGATGGCTTAATGCCGAAAGTCGAGTGTAAACAAAAACCGCAACCATCATTTAATACAAAGTGTGACAATTTCAAAGAAGATTTGGAGTCTGGTTAAATGTAACCATTTTATGAAATTTAAACCTGTTGAATTAATGCCGGTTGATCCTTCAACAATGTATAACCATATTAGTACGCTCCTGTATGATAGTAGTGCTCCACCACTTCACTTTGAAACAGCAGCCATGAAGCAAATCAAGATTGCAATTATTTAAATAAAGAAATAAGCATTTTGGAAATTGTAAAAGTAATTTAAAACTTGTCAAATGGAAAATCAGCTGGATTTGATGGCATTGGTTCAGACTTTTATAAACAAACTGTTACCGACAGTTACAATTCTTAACAGATTATTTAATAACATACTTATAGCAGGTGTATTCCCTAAGTCATGGTCACAAACAATTATATGCCCAATCTTTAAATTGGCAGGTAAGAATAACTCGAGATAATTATCGAGAATATCGATTACTACAGAATTAAATAGTTTTATTTTGATTATTATTCTTACTGTATTAAATTTTGGTATCGTTTATCAGTAATGCCAAATAACAGATATCCTCGAAATTGTTATTTAATGCTAAATCCTTAGATGATGTTGGACGCTGAACCTGTAGTACTTTGTCAAAAACTTACTTTTTCTCTACGGTTTTGGCTAGTAATCATCTTTATTTACATCTCATATTGATATAAAAGGTGTTATCTAGTCAATAATATTTGGCGTCTTTGTAAAATATTAAAGCAGGTTCAAGTGATCGGCTATTGTAAAATGTATAGTGATTTTTAGCTCCACTGGCTGAAATCCAGTCGAGCTTATATCATGGCGAATTGTCCGTCGTGCGTGCGTGCGTGCGTGTGTGCGTCCGTTAACTTTTTGCTTCAAACGACTTCTCCTCCCTAACCACTTGGACAATAAGGATGACACTTCATAGGAAGCATCCATGCAAAAGTCTGGTTTCCATGGCAACCGAAAGAAAAAATTAGTGTAAACTTAAACAAAAAATTATCTTTCGAAAGTGTCCGGCCGATTTTCAAATATTTTTTTAGAAATGTTTCTTGCGTGACCCTCTATCAGATTGCTTCAAGCCAAGTTGATTGGACGAAATACATGGCCGCCAGGGGGCGGGCCTATTTTGCCTTATATGGCTATAGTGAAAACTTAAAAGAACTTCTCCTCTGAAAGTGTCAGGCTGATTTTTAAATAATTTTGTAGAAATGTTCCTTGGGTGACTCTTTATCAGATTCCTTCAAGCCAAGTTGATTGGTCAAAAAAACATGGCCGCCACGGGGCTATTTTGCCTTATCTGGCTATAGGGAAATTCTCCTCCGAAAGTGTTTGGCCAATTTCAAATCATTTTGTAGAATGTTCATTGGGAGACCCTCTATCAGATTCTTTCAAGCCATGTTGATTAGTCGAAAAACATGGCCGCCAGAGGGCGGGGCTATTTTGCCTTATGTGGCTATAGTGAACACTTAAACAATCTTCTTCTCCGAAAGTGTCGGGCTGATTCTCAAATAATTTTGTAGAAATGTTCTTAGGGTGACTCTCTATCAGATTTCTTCAAGCCATGTTGATTGGTAAAAAAATATAGCCATCAGGGGGCGGGGCTGTTTTGAGATTTAATTTTTGCCTAATAGCCGTGGAGCGATACTGGCCCTCTCGGGCCTCTTGTTTTTATTATCATATAAATACTGTTCTTTTCTACTGTGATCGCAAATTAATTACAAAACAAATGCTGCAGATCGGGTGTTCTCAAAATGGCCAATGTTTTCTCTATGTTTTCGATTATGTATCAATTGCAAACATTACAACAAATCAGGTGGGTGTAACATTTTGGTCCGACGTTTTCAAAGCAGATGACTTTTAAAATATTATATCCAAACGATATTAAATATTTGAACATTTGTGAATCTTGTGGTGTATTTAGTATTTTATCTTGTGTCATGTTATGTAATGCATTTCGAAAATATGTTAGCCAGTTTAAGCTCATCGGCGTCCACGTCCGATTAAAGCGTTTGGTGTGTCGTGTCATACTCAGTAAAACAAAGGAAGTCTGCTCTCCGAGAAAGGAGGTAGCTGACTAGCCGCTCCGGGCACCCCCACCAGCGATTGGCCGACACCCGTCGCATTACGTCATATTACGTAATACGTTGCAGCAATGTCATCGTGCATCATCACGTGACTCGCAGGTGGCCAGGACCGCCAGTCTACCCCCCACTCAGTTGGGAGTAACCGCTCCAGATAAAAACGGGTCCCCAATACCATAAATACTTTTATGCATGCATAAAATCTATTTATGTTCCATTGTTTCCATATAATACTGTTTTATACATTTCCATATATTCTGACAAGGGACAGGTAACCGGACTAGTAAGGGAAAATGATAAGCCAGAAATTAAATTGAAGTTGAAATTGGGCATTTTAAGATTTAAAATGCCTTAAATTTTAATTTTAATTCATAATAAAATATATGAATTATAAAACATTTTTCCATATCTGGGCGAAACAACCGCCACAGTGAAACGACCGCCAAGCCCAGATGAGGTGAGCTTCTTGTCAGGAGATAAGGACATTTTACATAAAATTATAAAAACAAACAAATTATGAAATCCTACAAAATACATTTTTGTAATAGTCCATGTGAAATACATCCGAATTAAATTTTGTTTGAATGACCTTAACCAACACATTAAACAAGGCGTGAGACATGACTATTATCTCAGATAACACAATTAATTATGTGATGGGGAGAAACAGCTAGTTTGCATAATAAATGGTGATAGATAAATGAGTCCACGTTTTATTCAGTTGAGACATTTAACATGCTAAGATGCTTATTAGTTTTTTAATTTAAGCAAAAAACTATAATGTGATGTCGTACTTCAAATGAGAAGTATTGCTCAAAAAGTTCACCTATAAGCTAGTACCACTGCCTCAGACAGTTGGTACAAAACTGGCAATGAATTGAATTGAAAATCAGTTTCAGCCCATCAAACAACATTGGTTAAATTGACATTGGTATAACACAAACATATCTAATTAAGTAATCCATGTACACGCAAAAACTGAACTGAACTCGCCGCCTCAGTCAGTCGAGTCCAACACAAATTCATGGTTGTACATATGTGATGGCAAAGATGACCCTTTGAGAAAACCAGCTGCAGTCCCTCAAACAATATTGGTTTAGGTGAATAATGGCATCATTAAAAATCATCTAATGCAGTAACTCATGTACACACCAGAACTGAACTATGCTCGCCGCCTCAGTCAGTCGAGCTCCAGAACAAATTCACGGTTATACATGCCTTACTGTAAGTTAACTATAAAATTTGGAGGAGACCAGTCTCCTTACATAAAAAAAAAAAAAAAAAAATACTGGTAAAAGGTGAATAATAGCATAATTTAACTATCTAGTGAAGTAACTATTGTATACCCAGAACTGAACTATACCCGCCGCCTCAGTCAGTCGAGTTTAAGAACGAATTCATGGTTATACATTTCTTAGAAAACACAACTGTAACTAAGATTTAAGATAAACATATATACAAAAAGTACACAATCATATTTCTCCAAATGTGATATTTTGTAAAAGTAGATTGAACTGTGCTGCTTAAGACAGTCAGAGGAGTGGGTTTTCATTAAATTGGTATGATCTAACAGTGTTTCCTGTAATGAATCAATAGAGTATCATTGTTTGCTTGAAGCAGGTGCATGTAAAGGATTCGGACGAATATATTTCAAGAAAGCCGATGACTTCCACCTGCCTAGCTTTTTAAGTTGCTCATTTGACACATTTGTACTGTGTGCATATGTAGCACCGCCTATCCTCAGTGAATGAGCTGTGTATCGAACAGGGTCTAAATTACAAGATAATACACATCTTCGGAGCATGGTTCTAAAACCAGTAGCTGTTATTGGACAGAGACAAGCATAACGAAACAACGGGCCCTGTGTTGTTGAAGAGCTGTAAATTTTGTAAAGAGCTTTTACTGGACATAAAGATTTTAATGGATTGCACTGTAGTGGCACCGTAGCCATGTTGCCCTGAGAATGTTTGTATGACGTTAAGTGTAACAGAAGTAGGTGTGGTTTTGAACCCAGAAACTGTACTTGCACATTCTGGCGGAGAAGTGCATGTTGAGGACTTGACCTCGTTACTGCAATTTCGCTGACTCTGAGAAGACCAAAAAACGCAGCTAGAAACATGGCTTTGAAAACACTGCGGATATATAGATCCTCGCAATGTTGTGGTAATGCTTGAATCAGCTTTTGCAAAATATCTAAAGTAATTGGTAACCTTTTGTCAGGGGAGGAGTTGCGTCGAAGACCGTGAAGGATTTTTTGTATCAGAAAGGCCTCCCCGGGATTAGGATATCCCCTAATGTTATGAATGTATGCTATGGCAGACAAATATGTGGTTATTGTAGAAGATTTAAGACCCTTGCGATGACACACAGCTATGAACTGGGCTAGTTTTTCAACAGAGACTGGCAAAATCGACTCAGATGTATGAAATGTCATGTGAAATATTTGATAATGTTTAAGGGCATTTCGATAAGCGTTGATAGTGGCTGGTGCTAACGAATCCTGAAGCAACCGGCCTACATCAAAATTTATATTTGCTGAAGCAAGTCGATTGGTACGTCTGTTGGAAGATTGTCCATCTGGGGTGCTAAACGTTTGAACTGCCCCATCTGAAAACGTGAAAGTAGGTCTGGCAAAATATTTTCTTTTCCTGGGATATGTTTAGCCCGGAGAAGGATATTCAAAGTCATACATGCTATTACCATACGGCGTACTAGGGCCATAACCATTGGTTCTTTAGTCGTTTGTTTATTAATTATTTGAACCACCGCCATGTTATCAGAATGTATGACTAAACATCTATTTTGAAAGTGTTTCCCCCATACTTCTAAAGCTACTACTATTGGAAAGTATTCTTTAAAAGTGATGTTTAAAGGAGCCACAGCAACTGACCACTTGCCATTGAACCACTTACTGCCAAAAATTGCCCCAAATCCTATTGCCCCAGATGCATCTGTGTGCAAATGCAACATGTCACTCGTAACCCAACGTCTGTCAAGCAGTAGTTGTCTACCATTGAAATGTTGCAAGAACATAAGCCATGCTGAAATATCTTTGCGACTCTCTTTATTCAGAGTGATATGGTGATTTGGGTTTGTAACTTTACAAGTTAAGTCGGTTAGACGGCGCATGAAAGAACGGCCAGGGACAACCACCTGGCAGCAGAAATTCAGAAGACCCAGCATTGACTGTAGCTCCCTTAATTTTATTGTACGTTTGTTCTTGTACAGGGCTAAAAGGGATTGCAACTTTACCAATTTGTCATCTGGCAAGCGAGCCTCCATAGTAATTGAATCAAGTTCTAAACCCATGAAAGTTATAGTATTGCATGGATACACAGTTTTTTCCTGTTTTATAGGTATCCCAATATTGGAACAGAATAGTAAAAATTCTGTTAAATTTTTGTGACATGTATTTTTAGGGCCTAAAATTAGGAAATCGTCCAAAATGTGGACCATATGCTTGATGTTTAAATGTGTTGCAGCTATCCAGTGGATAGCTGTACTGAATTTTTCAAATATTGCACATGAGCTTGATGCACCCATGGGAAGGCATGCATCAAAATAATATTTATTAAGAAACGTGAAACCTAGCAGTTCATGATCAAGTGGGTGTATGGGAATGAGGCGAAAGGCACTATCGATATCTGTTTTGGCCATGAATGTCCCTTGACCACAAAGAACCAACTGAGATACTGCATCATCAAAAGAGGAATAATGGACAGATGAAAAGATTGGATCAATAAAATCATTTACCGACTGGCCTTTTGGGTAGCTAAGATGGTGAATCAGTCGGTACTGTCCTGGTACTTTTTTGGGAACTAAACCTATCGGACTTAATTTCATGTCAGGGAATGGAGAATGATCAAAGGGACCCCGAATACGATCAGTTTGCAATTCAGTCTGAAGTTTTTCTGAGACAGCATGTGGCATTTCAACACAAGATTTCAGGTTGGAACAGGATGAAGGAGATCTAGCGCCCATGTAACCTAGCCTGAAACCAGTCTGAAAACCTTTGATTAAATAATGAGAATCGGGATAACCCATTAAGAAGGGAGTTAATTTATTGATTTTTATTGGTGTAACGATATGTCTATTTAGCAGGTCGGATAGTGGTTCTGCTGGCAATAGGGGAGGGAGAGCTGGTTGCAATATTGGTAATGGATCTGTCCCTGGGCTTGTTGGGACATGCGATTGCAGAGTGTTGGCCCCGGCAGAAACCACATATGTGGGGATGTCTGCACATACTGATGTTGCAGGTCCCTCTTTTATTGAAGGCCCAGCATGTGTTTTCCAGGAATTTCTGGCGCTTATTATTCTGTCCCCCTTTTTGTTGTACCCGAAAGGGCCGTGGTTGCGTAGAGCTTTGCATGGGACTAGCCTGTGTAGAGGCCAACAGCCAGAATTCCATGTGTAACCTATCCCATGGGTGGGGAATAGTCTGACGCAGCATCCTGAACTGAGTGTCATAGAACACGAAAGCTGCGCCAGGCCGACGTTGAGATAGATCACGTATTATCTCCCCGTATTTCATTAGTGTGGACGTCTCAAAGGGAAAACGCACGGCATACACAGAGACAAACCGCAAAAAGGCAGTTGTCCATGATTCAATCGAAGTTATTTTCTTCGTCTTTTGCGACGGAACCAGACTAATATTAGCCTCTGCATCAACCTGTAGTTGAAACTTTGAATTGCCCTGCGGTATCGAATCCGAGGGCAACAACAAAGAAAAATCCACAAATTTGTTTTGAAAGATTTTCTGTTGAATGGAGGCAGATATTTGTGAATTGATAGGCGTTGATACAGGGGTTACATATGTTGGATACCCTATACCTAAGAGGCTGTCTGTATGTGAGGACAACACATTCGGAAATGACATGTTGACATCCTCATCATCCGCTTCATCTTCGGCTGCAGACGTTTGCACTGGCACATTTCTGTCAGATATGTTAATGTTCTGTGATCCATGCATACAAGATTGTGTATGGATGTCTGGCGATGTGACGTTTAAAAGTCGATGACTGCTTGGTCCAGGTAACTCTGGATGAATGTCCATCATGTAATTTGGCTCCTGTAAGGTTTGTGTACCTGTCCCTTTTGTGGCCCGTTTAACAGTGGCCCTTTTCTTGGCCGGTTTAGGCTGTACAGCAGTAGCTGTCCTCTTTTTTGCCGGCATCTAAATGAAATTTTTAACCATGATTTAATATGAGTAACATTTAAATGTATCGGCCAACAGATTATGCATAGATCACTTTGTAAACCACCTAAAGACAAACATTTAGGCAGTAACTCAGTTCAGACAGGCGTTGGTGATTTCCATATGTTGGGAATTACTGAACAAAGCCGTCTTCAAAACCTGGCATAAAGAGGGCAATGTTTCACTAATTCAGGTAATTAAATGCCCGAGCAGGCTAAGAAAGTCTAAAATTTCTTGTTGCTGATGCTGCAAGCTTTGCAATGCTGTTTATAACATTAGAAACCTGCTTGCCAGAGACAGTGCAGGCTTACAGCGGAAATGGTTATAAATAAGTAAATGAAAGGCAGAACCCTGCATAAATGAAAAGCAGAACCCTGCTTAACAAAATATAAAAGGCAGAACCCCGCCATAATGCAGACCCTGCATAAATAAAAAGCAGAACCCTGCTAAAAATAAGGCAAACCTTGCCTGCTGCTGCAGACCCTGCATGCAGCATAAATGAAAAGCAGACCCTGCTTAACAAAATATAAAAGGCAGAACCCTGCCGTAATGCAGACCCTGCATAAATAAAAAGCAGAAACCTGCTCAAAAAAGGGGCAAACATTGCCTGCTGCAGAACCCTGCTTAGAATTGTAAATAAAGGATTAACATAGCCGTACAATTGCACCTTTTTTTAAAAAGTTAAAAGCAGAACCCTGCTTAAAAAATGGTACATTTGATATTTATAAATATGTATAATGGAGAATTATGTTGCTGAGATCAGGCAACTAATTAAAGTGGAACACCATTTGCAATTCCATAAAAATGAATGGGAGCAAGTAACAGAAACAAATCAAAATTTGTGTTTGAACAAACAATGTGTAAGCTTTAAAGCTCAATTCATGGTAAACTTCATGCAATGTTCATGAGATGTTTGATTGTTGAAGTATGGAAAGACTTGTGCCATTTCCAAATTGAAAATAATTAATTTGGATATACAGAAATGTTAAGTCACATTGAAAAATGATATTCTAATAAATAATACATATCTTGCGTTAGAACAAGTTGTTCAATACAGCAATCACGGCTGCTCTGATATTGTTGAAGAGCTTGAATTGACCATCATTTGTCAAATGTGTACCATCCCTGGCAAAGACTGTCTGCTTTGCGACTGTTGACCAAAAACCTGTGAAGCGCCACAATCTAGACTGTGTAGGATATTTGGCCTCCAGGAACCGAGATATCAGTTGATTTGTGGCGTCAACTCTGCAGTTGAACCATTCGAGATCGACCGGATATCGTGTAAAAACGGCTGGCGCTCGGTGAAGAATCTGACCGACTATAACATACTGTACTCTGTGTTTCGTCACAAGTTTTCCCACTAAAGTCACAATGTCACTAGCAACATCAGAAGGTGTGTTAAATTCCGAATAAATGTCATTTGTCCCAATCATAAGCACTACAATATCAGGAGCAAAATCTTCGATCACATCTAAATGTTCGTGTAACGTGTTTATTTTTGCACCTGGAAATCCTGAGTACTGCACAAGCACTGATTGTCGTAGACCCAGATCATAGCGTATGTTAGTAGAGTCCGAAATAAAACGCTTGAGGCGATGCACAAAAGAGTGTCCAAAAACATGAATCTTCACAGCCGCCATTTCTTCTAAAGTTCTTAGATTCCAATGTAAACCGTCCTGCCAGGGATGTTTGAAAAACACAAATTACGAGGAATTAATTAATATTCCTAACAAAATACGTACTGTAACGTTGATTGTCACTTGTGTAGAACAAATAAATGTTAAAATCCAATCACGAAAGTGACAATAAATGGCATTAATTAAATGCAAAAGTATTAAAAAACAGAATTCCTTCTTCACAACGTAATTTTGTTTAAAACAAAGGAAGTCTGCTCTCCGAGAAAGGAGGTAGCTGACTAGCCGCTCCGGGCACCCCCACCAGCGATTGGCCGACACCCGTCGCATTACGTCATATTACGTAATACGTTGCAGCAATGTCATCGTGCATCATCACGTGACTCGCAGGTGGCCAGGACCGCCAGTCTACCCCCCACTCAGTTGGGAGTAACCGCTCCAGATAAAAACGGGTCCCCAATACCATAAATACTTTTATGCATGCATAAAATCTATAAGTGATCCATTGAACAAATTAGCATATTTTATTAATGTTCTAATTGTTTAATTATACTGCGAACTAGATCCTCAAAAAATACACAAATCCTTAAGAATTCTGAACATGAAAACATTGCCTAGATTAACCTGGAGGATATGCATGCATGGGTAAACACAGTTATATACTGACTCCTTATGTCCATAACATTGCATATGTTAAGACTTTAAACCAATAACTAAAGATCGCAATATGAGGCACAAACATATTTTGGTTTGATCAACACTGGGACAAAAGCCATTTGATATGAATCCAGACACTCTTTCCAGACACGGTTCTCTATTACCTTGGCACGTTACAAGAACACCTGATCAAAAATGTTAGCCAGTGAAGTATTTTGGAATATCTGTATGCCTCTTCATATTTGTCACACCGTACGATGTTCTTAACAATGTGAAGCTTACAAAGAAATTAGAAACACGTATATAAAACCTTATTTTTATAAAAGAGCAAGCGTGTATAAGTTTTTTGAACTATTACATTGCAAAAAGAGATCACCTATTGTAATATTATGCAATGTTATCACAAAAGCCTTATTAATACGAAATGAGTATGTATTAAATATGTTATGATATGTAAAATTTTAGACAAAATGGTTAGGAAAAATAAGGCAAACATACAATCTTTTTTCTAATGCAGGTTTCTGCTTAAATATATGTCATTTATCGTTGACAGTGCTCAACAGTTTTATATATTCCTATGTACCCATTACTGACATACTATAAGCTTCAGATCACCTAAATAAGATGATGTAGGTGATTGACACTATGAATTTGAAATAAGATATGTATTCCCACAATTGTTAATTTCACACTCTCCTTAACCGCTTTAAGTTAAAGGTTAAATGTTTTCTTTATTTCTAATAATCTATTTTTTGAAATCTACCAAAATCAGGAAACTTCAAAGTTATTTCGGATTATTATTTGTTGTTCACGTATTCATTTTTGTTAATGTAACTGTATGTAAATGATGAGATACGTGTATTTGTATGAGTCAATTAAAATAAATCTATCTATCATGCCAGGGACGTAGATAAGACTACGTCCCTGCTCATGCTTAACAATCGCCATCCAAGTGTCTCCAGCGCTTTGATTTGCTTGAATGTTTTCAAAGTTTCCTGCTGCAGATTTGATCATTGTTGACAAGGGTTAAAGTAAATACGTATGAATTATGCATGCTTAGTTTTCTAGTCATAGCTGTCAAGTTAGCTGTAATTGTCTGTTAATTGTTTATTTAAGGTGAAATAAATACTCTACATTCTGTCATATTAATTTTTATACCTCCAAAAAAAAAAGTTTTTCGGGGGTATATAGGAGTCACTGTGTCGGTCGGTCAGTCGGTCGGTCGGTCGGTCGGTCGGTCGGTCGGTCTGTCGGTCGGTCAGTTGGTTGGTCGGTCGGTCGGTCGGTCGGTCGGTCGGTCGGTCGGTCGGTCGGTCGGTCGGAAGCCATATTTTGTCCGGCCTATTTCTTACAAACCACTCGGTGGAATTCAATACAATGTTACATGAAGCTTCTATACCAAGAGGAGATGTGCATACCCTAAAGGTCTTACAATTTGCATGTTATTTTACTGTAGGAGTGGCTTGTGGGGGAGAGGGTTAACCAAAAGGAAAGCCCTCCTTGTTGGATGCAGAAAAGCAGATATTTAAAGCTAACTTCCGACTCTCTTGAGATCACTTTTGGCCGATCTTGGGTCGGAAAAGGATTGGACCAATCAGGGGGTTTCAACAAACAGGCATATCCTTAAGGTAGTGGGAGTAAAGGGTGTCTTTGCTGTAAAGGGTGCGATAGTTAAACATAGTTTGGCCTGCATTACAACCATGCATCATAGGATTTCAAAGAAACTTGGCACAAACGTTCACCATGATGAGGCGGCGTGTCGCGCACAAGACCCAGGCCTGTATCTGAAATGTCAAGGTCACAGTTACATGTCAAAGGTTGAAATGAGTACTATTTGAAAGCACTATACCTTGTCCGGCTCACATTTCAACCATGCACTATAGGATTTCAAAGAAACTTGGCACAAACTTTCACCATGATGAGGCGGCGTGTCGCGCACAAGACCCAGGCATGTACCTCAAAGGTTAAGGTCACACTTAGAGGTCAAACGTCAAAATGAGTACTGTTTGATAGGATTACCTTGTCCGGCCCACATCTCAACCATGCATCTAAGGATTCTCAAATTACTGGACACACATGTTCACCATGATGAGGTGGCTTGTACCTCAAAGATAAAGGTCACACTCAGAGGTCAAAGGGTCAAAGGTAAACAAAGTACATTTTGATAGGACTACCTTGTCCGGCCCACATCTCAACCATGCATCTTAGGATTCTCAAGTTACTGGACACACATGGTCACCTTGATGAGGTGGCTTGTAACTCAAAGGTCAAGGTCAAACTCAGAGGTCAAAATTAATACTGTTTAATGGGACTACCTTGTCCCGTCCAAATCTCAACCATGCATCATAGGATTCTCAAGTTACTGGACACACATGTTCACCATGATGTGGTGGCTTGTACCTCAAAGGTCAAGGTCATGGTCAAAGGTCAAAATAAGTACTGTGTGATAGGACTACCTATCGGTCGGTCGGTCGGAAGCCATATTTTGAGTCACGGTGCTGTTTTGTGGGTATTTATCATCTTCAGTGATAGTTCTAGTTATGTTAGAACAGGTATTTTTTCTTATATTTGATATTTCTTGTAATAAACAAAGTAAAGTAATTTTCTCTTTGTATAAGGTTTATTTCTTAACCTCGATATCCTTCTGAAAATGTTTGTGAGAAGTTTCCTGATACCTTAAGTTACTAATAATTAGCTAACAGTGCAGAAGCATATCATGATGCGCGGACGCGCTGGTTTGTCTGAATTATTACACTGGTCGCTAAAGCCGAACAGATGGGTTTCCCAGAGCGCCTCTCATTTTGAAATAAGAGGAAGAATTCAATCTATTAAGCCGATCATTCCTTTTCTATTCTTATCAATGATATCTCCCTTATACAAAACTTGACTTTAGCTTCGGAATCATAATTTTGAGACATATCTAAGATGGATTGCTCCTTTTGTTTTCAGAAAATGATTGCAGAACAGGCGTCAAATGTCATTCCTATCACGGAAAGGATTAAACAATTCTGAAACATGTGTACACATATAGTTGAAAACGATTATACCTTTTGTTCCCATTTAACTTTCGAAAAAGAAAAATCAATACAATTGTATTCACAAGTTTGCTTGGGTAACTAATCTGCTGCATACCACTTTGAAAACATTTAATAAAACATATGTAAACTCTATAAATGAAAGAGCAATTATCTAATAAAGTTGAAAGCATTGTGGCAAAAGTAAAAATTGCTCATCCTTTTGCTTCCATGTTTTCAAAAGTCGTCTACTGCAAAGGCGTCAGAACACGTCTGTATGTGGGTAAAGGGATACGTAATTAAAATGTTCCTTAGCATAGTTAAATTGTTTAAAAGGCACTAAGGAATACATACATGTGAAGACATTGACTGTAAAGATGTTTCGTTCGCAACATGTGTGAAGCACTTGTTTGCACTTGCCTATATTTAGACCTTCGCGCAGTCCAGTCAGGGTTTACAGTGATTGCTGAACAGGCGCACAAGAACCTCCAAAATGTAATTTTTAAAGATCTATTTAAAAATGTAGTAAGACGGTTCAACAAAGCAGCTTGAATGTTTACTTATTTGAAAAAAAAATCATTCGTGTAACGTAGCCGAGCCCCGGTAGTTCAGTTGGTAGCGATGCGGGCTTGTGAGGGGTTGTAATCGAGGGGTTGTGAGATTAAACCCCAACTCGGCCAAAACTCTTTCTGACGTTTGACAAAAGTCAATACGACAGGCGTCATTCGTCTTCCACTAATTGGCTAATAGTATATGTAGGATAGCAGTCAGTTCCTTGTAAATACTGTTGTGAACCAAGGAAACACATGGGTAGATGTATTGGCCACCGTGATATGACTGAACAATTGTTGAAACGGCATTATACCCAATCAATCAATCTTTTGACGAACAATACATGTCGAAATATAGTTACTGATTTATTATCATAATGCAAGGAGTACATGCACATTGGAAATAGAGGATATTGAATTGAATGCTCCTGAACTCACTGTGTCTAATAAGAAGTGTCGTTTCTTTAAGACAATGCGAATAACATGTTTTGTTAGTTAATTATATTCATAAATTGATTATATGTTTGATTGGATAGTTGGTCATATTATAGTAAGGTATGCAGTCGTCTCTGTGCCAAACTGCCATCAACTGTCGGGACGTACATATTACACACTCTTACGCGGTGGCAGTGCAACGATTCGTATGGTTGCAACATGAACGCAAAAGTGGCGTGTCCCAATATAGAGCAATATTTTTGTATATATTCCTGAACTATCGTTCGCCCAAAACGTTGCCAGAACAGCCGTGTTTATGTGCCAAACTTTACATAACATCAATCGTCGGGACTTATAAATTGTATGGTACACTTTTTCATAATACATATAACTCGTACGCGCAGCCAGAGCAACGATTGTTGAGGTATGGTTTTGGGCAAAGTGGCTCAACAACGTGGAATATGTTCGTGAATAGTTCTGATTTTCGATCATCCGAAACGGTGCCAGAACAGTCGTGTCTGAGCCAAACTTTACATTACATCAACCGTCGGGACGTACATATACTACAGTACACATTTCATATTACGGAGAACTCGTACGCGCCGCTAGTGCAATGATTGGCGAGGTTGCAACATGAACGCAAAGGGGGCGTGTCCCAATATAGATCAATATTGTTGTGCATATTCCTGAATTATAGTTCGCCCAGAACAGCCGTTTTTTGTGACAAACTTTATATTTCCTAAACCGTTGGATTGTATGGTAACCTTTTCATAATGCATATAACTCGTATGCGCCGCCAGTACATGGATTGGTGGAGTTAGGTTTTGGGCGTTCAAAGTAGCTCAATGAGGTTGAATATTTTCGTGAATAGTTCTGATTTTCGATCGTCCGATACGGTGCCAGAACATTCGTGTCTGAGTCAAACTTTACCTTACATCAACCGTCAGGACGTACATATTATATAGTACACTTTTCATATTACAAATAACTCGTACAAGCCGTCAGTGCAACGATTGGTGAGGTTGCAATCCTAATATAGAGCATTATTTTGGTGTATATTCCTGAGTGTTCGCTCGCCCAAATCGGTGCAAGAAATGCCGTCTTTTGTGCCAAACGTTTTATTGCATCAACCATGACATCTGTCCAAATGTTGTCCTTGTAATGCTGAGCACCAGCACTACTAGTAAGCTTGTCCTGACACTAGTTCATCTTCCCGATTACTTTCTCGTAATGCTAAGCACCGCCACTGCTGGAAAGATTATCCTAACACCAGTGCATCTAACTGAATTATGTTCCGCGTAATGCTTAGCACCAGCACTATTGGTAAACTTATGTTGTCACTAGTGCATATGTCCGAAAAATGTCTCCGCAATGCTAAGCACGAGCTCTACTGGTAAACGTATGCTGTAACTAGTGCATATGTCCGAAAAATGATCCCGCAATGCTAGGCACGAGCTCTACTGGTAAACGTATGCTGTAACTAGTGCATATGTCTAAATACTGTTCCCATAATGCTGAACACAAGGAATACTGGTAAACTTATGCTTATCCTGATAACTGTGCATATGTGCGAATTAAGTCCCAGTAATGCTAGGCAACAGCAATACTAATCCTGGTATCAGAACATCTGTTTCAATGCTGTTTTCATTATGATTAGCACCAGCACTATTCGTAAGTGTGTCTTGAGCAGCATCTAGTAAGGTTTTCCTGTCATAACTATATATGTTTGAATGCTGTTTTCGTTAAGATGAGCACCAGCACTATTGTTAAGTTTGTCTTGAGCAACCTCACTTCTAGTAAGCTTATCCTAATATCTGAACATCTGTTTGAATGCTGTTTCCGTAATGATGAGCACCAGCACTACTGATAAGCTTATGCTGAGCACCAAGCCTACTTACTGGTAAGCTTATCATGAGCACCAGCACTATTTGTAAGCTTATCCGGATGTCAACGCATCTGTCCGAGTGCTGTCCCCGTAACGCTGAGCACCTGCACTACCGATATATTTATCCTGATGTAAATGCATCTGTCGTTATTTAAGAAAGCTGATATAATTGATTGATTTTGATTCAATGTATTATCAGTGCGAACAGTATGTGTATACCATAGGCATCTTACACAGGTTCTCCACACAACAGTCTTCCTTAACAACTGCTTGCTTTTACACATAGACTGAAAGACCTTTGGTGAAAGACAAATGACGCTTGTCGCATTGACGTTTGTCAAACGTCCAGAATTTTGAGCCGTTCCCCCATTGGTTTAGTAGCCAGAAAATAGATACTTTCCCACATGCAATTAACCTTCTGCAGACGACTTTGAAAACATATAGGTACACAGGGAAACATCTCCATAAATGATAGGTAAATAATAAAAATACAGTTGAAAACTTTGTTTGGCAAATAATAAAATTTATCATAACGAGTAATTTCTCCTTTTGTGTCTATTTAAGGAAAACGGGTTAATCCAATATGACTTGAGACTAATGTAACTTATAGAGTTTTATATTAACCTGATGGCTGGTCGTTCCGTATGCACAATGTGAACAAACTCTACATTTTGACTTATCTCGCACTTAAATACAATGTACTATTAACCCGCTGCAAATCAATATGCTTGAGATATAAAAACCACCACTTAACTGAGCTTTGTGAGCAGCAAAGTTATTTATACGGTGACGGATACGTTCATCATAGCCTCAACATTATTTGAATAACGCCAAATACTCCTTGGCAGAATTTGAGAGCAAATAATTTGGGCACCAGGACTTTAGTGTGCCCAATATCGTTTCCACCGCTATGGAAAATGATGTACTTCGGTTGCTGACCGTTGATGTTTATGAGGGTTTGAATTGTAACGTCGTCAAATGCTATTATCTGACGCACTGATCTACTTTTAGAAATAGTTACTTCCCCTACCCTAAAAAATTCAAAAAATGCCAAAGAATAAGCAACAGCAAACAATTTCCTCTTATACTCATTTGTACAAGTTACAGCTAGTTTAGATTGGCACCCTGGGGCACAACGGACTGCCAATTGGAGCCACAAAAAGTACTGCAAGGTTTCCCTGCATCCCTAGCCCTGGGGCAGAGAATTATTTGGGGATGATCCCCGAAACATTTCATGCATTTATGTGAATACAGACACGGCCTTTTCTGGCAATCGCCTTTATGATAACAATCGTAGCATTTCTTTCCTGCTTTAGTATTTATAGAAATATCCTGCTTTAAAGGCTGTTGCATGTATAACATCCACAGTTCACCATCGATAACTGACCAATCCTTATTAGGGTTCATACCCACTCTAAATCTTAACTGCTCATCATAATCCCTAAAACCTAACCCGTCATGCCTTTGTTTCCCTGTTCGGACAATATTCATGTATTTAAGAAGAGCTTGGGTTTTCTCCGGGTGAACAGCTGGATAGATACTACTGTAAACAATAAACAGGTCTGTTCATTGCTCAATAGTACCCACCTTGACAGGTGCTCTGGGCTGGGCAATGATTTCGCCCATTTGAGTTATCATTAAACGCTTATTCTGACTATTTTGTCACTTTCTAATGGAGTAAATCCCCCCCCCCACCCCCCTCCCCAAACACCTAATTACCTTGGCCTCCAGGAGGGACCACATTTGCCTCAGCTATACCAACTGCCTCCTGCACACCAGCTGACGCCTGCACACCAAGTTGACAAACTGCCTACTGCTGGCACACATCACGCATTGAAACATCAACAATGGCTGTGGCTGCTGGGGTGGGTCTCCTGGACCGCTTCGGCCTAGGGCCATCCGTGCTTGCCACCTTGCCACTTTCTTTCAGACGCTTGACATAATTCAATGTGACATGCGTCATTTGTCTTTCACCAGTGGGCTAAGTCTATGTGGAAAAGCAGCCAGTTGCTTGGGAAGTAGGTGAACTGACCGCCGTGATATGTATATAAGTAGGAGAACTGGCCGCCGAGATATGACAGAGAAAATGTTAAAGACGGCGTTAAACCCTAGTGAATCGATCATCAAGCATATAACAAATTTAATTAAATATTAATTACTTGATCTAAACGGTCATTCCTACTAAAATAACAACCTGATAGCAACACCCAAGCTCGAACGTCTTCAAGCCAACGAATAGACTCAAATTTACTGCTACGCTACACTAATCTAATTCAACAATCATAAATGAGCGAAATCGTAATGTGCGATAAAAATATATGGAGTAAAAACAAAAAATTCAATTAAATATCAAAACAATGAAATTATGTACATCAGATACTACCTCAACTACAGCTCAATTCGGGAAACCAAATAAATAACAGGCACGATCGTATTTTAATTAATAAAATTGGAAGAAAAAATGTGCAGCCTTCTGTGACAAATTTGACCGGAAAAGAACGTTTGTGATGCGTTATTTACACACGTACGTAATACTCTCAAATCAAAGCACTGTAAATGCCGATAGGTATCTCCCCCAATTAACATCTGCTATTCATTTCAGATCTGGTTTACAGATGTTGCAATCTTATCTGTATTGTTTCGACACGTAAGAATATGGTACATGTTTATTACTATGCAGGGAGGCGCATGGTTCATAAACGGATGAAGCTACATCTGTTTGGAATCAACGTGTTACTTTGTTGTCTAAGTCGTCTACTTTGAACATATTATAGGAACAAACTATCTTGGAAAATGGGAATTTTCATCAGATATAGATTAGCAATCCGTTTCAACAATTATTTAGTCATATCACGGCATTCAGTTCAACTACTCAAATGCCTCTCATACCAGTAATTCACAAAAGGAACTGCCTTCTTTTCCGCATAGACATTTAGTCCATTGGTGGAAGACAAAGGCTGCGTGTCGCATTGTCTTTTGTCAAACGTCGAAAAGACCGACATGTGCTTCGAAAACCCAACCCCTGGATTGTTAGCCCGCGTCGCCCTCGCGTCGGTTAATTAAATTGCCGTCAGATACAATTTGACTAATAGAGAACCATATTGTTACATTGTGCCACGTGTTCAACTAAACTACTCTACGGACATATTTAATTGATTTTAACCCTTTCCAATATACAACGAATCTGTCTACAGCATTTTGATAGAGTCAAACCCATTGTCGAAAATAGGAGAAATTGTTCCTTATTAATTAATTTCTCCTTTTGTCAGGAAGTTTTCAAAAGTCGTCTGCTGCAGAGGCGTCAGAAAGTGTGTGATACTTATTACGAGCTCATAGACACGTAGTAATAGCGTCCCGTAATATAACTGAAGTCGGGTTGTAAACGATAAACATTTGTTCTGCTGTAATGTTCAGCGGCCTGTGATATAACTAAAGTAGGGTTTAAAACGGTTAACATTCGATCTGCTGCACTTTTGAAATGCCAGTCGCGTTGTCCCGAACTCGTCGAAGACAGCAATACAGGTTGTCTGCAAACTTCGCTGCAGGCTCGAGCAACAAGTCAAGGTGATTGCCATTCCAAATGGGTAACACTTAAACTAGAAAACCAGATGTAAGTTACGCATTTACGGACGATCGAGAAAACTGTTGAAGAGCAGTCGGCCTACCTTTTGGAATGTGCATGTGTCACATCGATGCGGTTGTCTTAGACGCTCGTGAACCAGAGGGAACTAGATCGAATAAGTTGTTGGCATTGTACAATACTAAAATCACGGGCGGGAACATAGAAACGCAGTAATAGCGGCCCGTGATATAACTGAAGTCGGGTTGAAAACGGTCAACATTCGTTCTGCTGCATTTTCGAAATGCCAGTCGCGTTGTCTCGAACTCGTAGAAGACAGCAATACAGGCCGTCTGCAAACTTTGCTGCAGGCTCAAGCAGCAAATCAAGGCGATTGCCATTAAATGGGTTACACTAAAACTTGACAATCAGATGTAAGTTACGCAGTTACGGAGGGACGGGAAAACAGTAGAAGAGCAGTCGGCCTACCTTTTGGAATGTTCATGTGTCACATCGATGCGGTTGTCATAGACGCGCGTGAACCAGAGGGAACTCGATATAATTAGTTGTTGGCATTTTACAATACTTACATCACGAGCGGGCTCATATAAACGCAGTAATAGCGGCCCGTGATATAACTGAAGTCGAGTTGAAAACGGTCAACATTCGTTCTGCTGCATTTTTAAAATACCAGTCGCGTTGTCACAAAGTAGTCGAAGACAGCAATGTAGGCCGTCTGCAAACTTTGCTGCAAGCTCGAGCAGCAAGTCAAGGCGATGGGTTACAATTAGACTAGTCTGATGCCATAACAACTAAAGTTAAGCATTGAATTTTAAATCTTCAAACCATTCTGAAAGAGGATTATATAAGTAACATTCCTGTCGAATTTGGTTGAATAAATCAACTTGAGCGTAAATTACGCTCAGGTGCTTCAAAAATATGTTACAACAAAATCATACCCATGATAATATACATTTATTTATATATAATTTAATTGTGTTACTTTGGAAACAAAACACCATATTGCTCGTTTTTAGCCATTTCTTCTTTGATCTCCATGTTTTCAAAAAGCCGTCTGCTGCAGAGGCGTCAGAAAGCATCTATATGTGGGAAAGAGTTAATACAATACAAAAGCCGAATTTGAGCACCAAATCAATAGAGGTCATCTACTGATCATCCCTAACCTAACTGCCGAATTTGAGGAGAAAATCAATAGAGGTCATCTACTGGTCATGCCTAACCTTACTGCCGAATTTGAGGACACATCTACTGGTCATGCCTAACCTTACTGCCGAATTTGAGGACAAAATCAATAGGTGTCATTTACTGATCATGCCTAACCTTACTGCCGAATTTGAGGACAAAATAAATAAAGGTCATCTACTGGTCATGCCTAACCTCACTGCCGAACTTACATACAAAATCAATAGAGGTCTTCTACTGGTCATGCCTAACCTCAATGCCAAATTTTAGGACAAATCAATAGGTGTCATCTACTGATCATGATTAACCTCACTGCCGAATTTGAGGACAAAATCAATAGGGGTCATCTACTGGTCATGCCTAACCTCACTGCCCAGTTTGAGGACACAATCAATAGGGGTCATCTACTGGTCATGCCTAACCTCACTGCAGAATTGTAGGACAAAGTCAATAGAAGTCATCTACTGATCATGCCTAACCTTACTGCCGAATTTGAGGACAAAGTCAATAGAAGTCATCTACTGGTCATGCCTAGCCTTACCGCCGAATTCGAGGACAAAATCAATAGTGGTCATCTACTGGTCATGCCTTACCTCACTGCCCAGTTTGAGGACAAAATAAATAGGGGTCATCTACTCGTCATGCCTAACCTCACTGCAGAATCGTAGGACAAAATCAATAGGGGTCATCTACAGGTCATGCCTAACCTCACTGCCGAATTTAAGGACAAACTCAATTGGTGTCATCTACTCGTAAGGCCCAACCTCCCTGCAAAGTTTGATTACTGTATGTCCAAGCATAATCTAGTTATCAATCGGACAAGCTCTAGTTTTCCGACAGGTGTAAAGCAATATACGCCATCTTCTTCCCCAGCTCTTGCATACAGAATAATGTCATTTTATTTAGAGTGTGTTGTGAAAGTTCTAGCTGTAAAGGGGTTACAATTATAATTTGCATGTTTAACTATAATCGGTTGGCCTTATAAATTTCGTTTCGACAATACCTCTCCTGTATTCCATCGGCATATGTTCGACATACTTGCATTGTTGAGACTTGAATATGAAAATGAAAATGCACACACAACTGGATAACTGTGTGCATATTTGGTTTCTCATGTCATCACTACTTTCTCTTTCTGTTTTTTTTTTCCCTTTTCTACATATATTTCTATTTTGAGAATTGTTGGTTTCTTTTGAAATGAAGAGTATATACAGGTCGCCAGGTGAATTCGATTAGAACCGAGCCTATTAACAGTTTTATCATTTGGCAAACGATTTAATAACACTCACTATAAACCAGCAGTTATGACACATTATCATCAAATACATCATTAGTATTTATATTATCTTACTCATAGACAAATTACCAATGATAGTATAATGTATGTTTGTTGTGCACAACAGTTGCTGATTTATTCACAAAATAGATCATATAATTCCCACGACAAACAAGAAGAGTTGTCTGGGAGACGTAAGCATTTCCGAAGTAGATATCCTCAACATCCGAAGAATATCATTATTTCTTTACTTTCGTTAACAGTAACAGTTTGAACGCGAATGGGAACCATACATTCCTTCGAGTTATCGACTTGTTCGAGTGATCGCTCGATTTATACTGAATTATTGTATGTATTGTCGACTTCATGAATCCTTTAAACTGAAATATCACCTATCTAAAGCGAGCAAATGACACAAATATTCCGTAAACAAAACAGTGCAGCATCAGTTCTGATTACAACGCTGTATCGCCAGTTATCCTATGTCCAAGGTATCGCGAGGCCACTGTTGTTACGAAAAAAGGGTGCATCTTGCCTTGTAGGCTATATCAATTATTTAAAATTCACTCAGATTGAATAGATTTGTAGATATTGTCGCAAAATGAGAAAATTGCTTAGGGTGAACAATTTTCCCTTTGATTACGCTGTTTTCAAATCATCTTCATGTTGAAATGATTTAAGAACAAGACTTATAGATGAACTTTAACATAACATCAGGAATATGTGTTGCAAAGACAATTATTTTACATAGTGATTGGTCGGTCGGCTACCTCCCTGATATATATATATATATAAATATATCCTTTATTAAAGTCTCATCTTTTTACAAGTTAAATAATATAAAACAAGATACACCAATACAGTTTATAAATAATTGTACAAAGCAATTCAGAATCAAAACACTGGAAGTGCTGACGGCTTGGGGGCTGCAGGAAGGTTGGAGAAGTAGGGAAAATGTGAAAGGAAATAATGTATTTATTGTTAAGAAGTTGAAAGATCATATCATATATTTTATAAATATTATAAAACTGCGAATTTGAAAACAGGAGGAGCTTGTTGGCACTATATCGCTCACCTGAGTGCAGGAGCTCACACGTATACACATTTAAGACATGACGAATCAAAGGAAAGTTTGACAGCAGGTTTAGGCAGATTTTTTTTAAGTTTCTGCCTTATTATAGTGAGAAATATGTCAGTGTTAAATCCTCTTCCATCAAGTAGAAATAGGTTTCTCAACCATGTACTAGACTGGGTGAAAGTGTTTGATCAATGCAAAACTCATCAAGACAATTATTCTGACAAAGATTCAAAATGCAACCTCCAGAGTGTTATCAAGATTTTCTTTACCTGATAAGACCCATATTTTAAGATTGACTAGATATTATCAATACACACATTCTGGAAAAGTTTCAAGCTGCTGAAGCAAGTAATGCGGCTTCCAGAGTATTAACAAGATTTTCCTTCACTTTGGCCCAGTGACCTTGTTTTTAACCAGGCATGACCAATATTTGAACTTGGCCTAGATATCATTAAGAAAAACATTCTGACCAAATTGTAAAAAATGTGGCTTCTAGTGTTGACAAGATTTTCCTTCAATTTGGCCTAGTGACCTAGTTTTTAAACAGACTTGACCAATATTCGAACTTGGCCTATATATCATCTAGACAAACATTCTGAAAAGGTTTCAACCTGCTTAAGTTAAAAATGCCACATCAAGAGTGTTAACAAGAATACCCTTCAATTTGGCGTAATGACCCAGTTTCTGACCCAATTTGACCACTAGTCTAGCTTGACATAAATATCATTCAGACAAAACGTTAAGCTGCTGAAGGATAAAATGCGGCCTCTAGAGTGTTACTAAGATTATCCTTCAATTTGGCCTAGTGACCTAGTTTTTGATCCGGCATGATCCATGTTCGAACTTGGCCTAGATATCTTTAAGATCAACACTCTGACCAAATTATAAAAAATGTGGCTTCTAGTGTTGACAATTTTCCTTCAATTTGGCCTAGTGATCTAGATTTTAAACAGACATGACCAATATTCGAACTTGGCCTATATATCATCTAGACAAACATTCTGAAAAGGTTTCAACATGCTCAAGTTAAAAATGCCACATCAAGAGTGTTAACAAGAATACCCTTCAATTTGGCGTAATGACCCAGTTTCTGACCCAATTTGACCACTAGTCTAGCTTGACATAAATATCATTCAGACAAAATGTTAAGCTGCTGAAGGATAAAATGCGGCCTCTAGAGTGTTAACAAGATTTTCCTTCAATTTGGCCTTGTGACCTAGTTTCTGACCAAGTATGACCCATATTCGAGTAACTCGATGCCCACGAGGAGTTCCGAAGGGTTCCGGCCGAAAATGCGAAGATATCCACCGCAAACTCATCGCAAACCTTTTTTCAAGGTATTTTGTGACTGGGGTTTAAGTGATATTAGGTAGGCTACATTTTTAATTCATGAATATGCTTTTGAAAACAAAATAAATCTGCAGCCGAAGACTTTTGAAAGCATAAAGAATGATATCCATATCTCTATGTGCAGACATAAGGCACATTCCTGTATGCATTTTCTTCGCCATTGATGGTCTTCAGTCGGATTTCATGAGGCCAATAGTTGAAATTCTTTCTTCGAACTCGCAACTTGTCACCATAAATGTGATCGCTATCCAACGAATATTGTCGACATTCGGATGACATTCCTTAATTAAGTCGTCAATGGTTGACTGGTCGGTAAGATAAGGGTGATAACCCACCCTATTTATTCGTCCAGCACTCGATTTCTACCTGGAGTGTATCGTCCGATGGCAGGTCTCCCATATAAAGTTTACTGACTCGTCGTTAAGTGCTATATCAACTGGCGGGAAGAGTAATAATGTCGTAGAAGCCCACTGTTGAAGTGAGGTAAATCGTTTGGAGCACATGATCCAAGAATGGAAGTAATAACAGGCATATCGAGGGCTTGGCGTGAAACGGTTGTAACTAAAATTGGTAATTTTTTACCAAGGTTAATCACTTTGCCATAAAGTTTTTATAAGCGTTAAATCATTTTTTCTTTGTAAACAATGGAAATTTAGGTGCCATTGCTCGTTCTGAGTAATGGCACCTAATTTGCATTGTTTACAAAAGGGTCAAAATTGCCCCTAAACCAGGGTTTTCAAAATAGGTTTTTAGTTACAACTGTTTCACGCCAAGCCCTCGATATGGTATTCCTCCGGTGTATCATCGCAGTTGTTGTAACGGCGTGTCTGTCGGCAACATAAACCGGTATAGTAGGTAGGAACTATGCCGACCGATTCACCAGTAGCTGCAGCTTCCTGAAACGCCTGCTGTTTCAGTACTGGTGACATGACCAGGACTGGAAACGAACTCGAGATTAATCAGCGTATTAATTTTCGAAAGTTTATATATCAAACAAAATTATTTTGTTGGGGTTGATCTTTAACCTTTTAAACGCAGTTTTGTTGAATCTGGCTCAGTCACACCTTAACATGCCTTATAGGATGTTAACAGCATTTGGCAGGCTACCAAATAAAAAAATGGTTTTACTATTATGATCAGGGTCTGAAGCCCCAGGCCAAAAAAACACAGAATTATTAGAGACTAAGAAATCATCACATATACTTTCGTTCCTTCATAGGTAATTTTAAATGTTAAGTGATAAAGAACGATTCTACGGAGCCCCCTTAAAGTGACATTCAGCATATTGTTTTAGTATGCAAATTGGCCGTTTTATTTTGTATTTATGAAATAATCATTTCGCTTAAACGAAATACTTATTTCGTTAAAACGAAATACTTATTTCGTAAAAACGAAATACTTATTTCGTAAAAACGAAATAAAAATTCAGTACTTTTTTTTATATGCAAATTAGCTGTTTTATTTAAACGAAATATTTATTTCGTTAAAACGATATAATAATGCTTTATTTTTTTATAATATGCAAATTAGCTGTTTTATTTCGTAAAAAAGAAATAATAATACTTCTTTTTTATTTAATATTCAAATTAGCCGTTTTAATTCGTATTTACCATAACCCATGACATTTCATATACTTTAATATATCTATAGGTGCTACCTATTTACGAAAAAAACGCAAGATAATTATAAACAAAAATTTAAGAGCATACTTTGGCCATAAATAAGGATTTATAAGTAATTGACTAGACAATAATAATGTTAATGGCATGTGTCTTGCATTATCAAAACATATTTGCAATTCTTATTGCTGTCGTCTATTATTACGAACAGAAAATAATAAAGTAAAGACTTTTAGAAAATCAAGGAATACATTTATAATGAACGCGGTTAAAACATGAGGGCCAAGATGATCCTTAATCGATCACCTGCATTATGGTAAAGAAGCAAATAGATCAGCCCCTTTCTGATGCCACCTGGCGACTGCCTTTTTCAAGCAGTCAATATGACAAATTATGTAAGGGGTCACATTTCTGCTAAACCCTTTCCCTATTAGAGACGGGTTCAGAGGCCTATGGTTTAGGAAAAGATTGTCACAACAAGAACAATTGCTCCTTATGAGAAAGTTATCCTTTTGCCACAATGTTTGATAAATAATTACACTTTGAATGATTGAGTCAATAGCTCATGTATAGGAATTAGGGGTCTTTCATGTTGATACCACTTTTTTGCGGGAAACGACGTCACTCCATTGACGTTACGCCAAGATGAAGTGTAAAGGAAATGACGTCACGTCCTTCTTTGGCTACGATACAGTCAAAATTTAGTTTCGGGCGTAGAAGGCTAATGCTGTCGTTTTTTTGACGAACGGGAAAACATATTTCTTAGATTTCCATTTATTTTTAACTTTTCGTACAAATGTTAATTCCAGCACTTTAATGATCTTAAATATCGATTTTAAAAACATTGATTAAAAAGACGACAATAATTTTCAATCCGTGTTTTTCTGCTCATTTTATACATACCCAAAATACCGATTTTAAAAAAAATGATTAAAAAGTCGACAATAATTTTCAATCTGTGTTTTACGTCTGCTTTTTATACATATCCAAAATGGCGGCCCCCATGATTTTTTTTCAGTTTCATTTCAGTAAGCTTCATGGGTTATTGAAAAAAAAAAAAAAAAAAAAATCTCACGCCCGTTAACTATAAGCGAAAAAACCCATTATGTTTTATTTTCGTATAAGTGTACGTATTACCGAGTTTCAAAGTGGTTGTCTGATGATTTTTGACGGATTGGAGTTTAACAGCGTGACAACAAATGTCCACGATCACGGCGGCCAGTTAACCTAATCATATGTTTCCTGGTTTTCTCACACCAGTACTCCACACAAGATACTTTCAAAGCAAGTGGCTGCTTTTCCACATCGACTGTGAGCCCATTGGTGAAAGACGAATGACGCTTGTCACCGTGACTTTTGTTCAACATCGGAAAAAATGTTGGCCGAGCTTGGGTTCGAACTCACAACCCCTTGATTGACAACCTACGTCGCTACCGAGATACCGGGGCACGACTGATGGCAGTAGCAAGAAGAAATTTAATTTACAAAATAAAATGGCGCAAATTTGTATATTTAAAAAGTGTTGAATAATAATTAATATTTCGTAAATACAAATAAAACGGCTAATTTGCATATTAAAAAAAAATGTTGAATAATAATAATTTTTTCGTAATTACGCAATAAAACGGCTATTGGCATATAAAAAAGGGTGTCGAATAATAATTATTTCGTTTAAACGAAATAAGTATATCGGAAATAGGAAATAAAACGGCTTACTTGAATATTAAAAAAAGTATCGAATTATTATTTCGTTTTAACGAAATAAAACATACGTCTTTGCATATTAAATAAAATATGTTCAATGTCGCTTTAGGGGCTCCGTACGTTGGGAAATCATACATAAATGCAACAAAGCCCTGTGCGCAGTCTAGTCGTTAAAACATCCTGCAATCCCTGGGAGAACTGTTATGTCTCCAAAACCCTTATTCGAGTATGTTATTGGATTGTAATTGCTTCAAGTTCGAAACCTCCGAAGGTCAGTTTTCATGTTCTCTGACTCAATTCCATATTCGTGCATGTACGAACCACGGAGGCTTTGGTCAATCCACGTGTTCATAACAAACCCGCACATACAGTCTTGTCTTCTAGTCCATTAATATATTTTCTTGATATGAGTTTTTGTCTGTGTTCTTAAACGGTTCTATCTCAGTGATTGCTTGACATTTTATAATTGTGTCATTTATCGACAAAGCTGCCAAATTAAACCTTTTGACTTTTGTACAACAATATTTGAGGGCACAATTGTGTAATTATGTGGCATTTCAATGGATTGATCAAAGTTTTCCCATGTATCATATTTTAAGCCGCGCCACCTAGCGATTGCTTGATAGCATTCAAACCATGGTCGTCCGTGCTTAAATCCTTTTGGAAATAATTCTAAAACAGCAGCATGTTGTGGAAGGAACAATGTATGACTCATTCCTGCTCCGTGCATTCCAATCAAAAGATCAGTTTGACTAATTAATTCAAGTTGGAGATGAAACGGAAGCGCTTCCATTAATACTGCCTGTACGCATGCGTCTGGAAATGATGTCATCAGAGCTTGTATAACTTCTGCTTCATTGAAAATCTTTCTACGTACTTTTCCCTCCGGGTTTCTAGGATGGTATACAGCGTTCCGCCTAACGATAAGTGTGATTTTTATTTTGGGACATTTCAATTTGGCTGCATTGCTATTTATACCATTACGAGAAAGTACAAAAGCTCTGTATTCTTCTGTATCTCCAATATATTTGTGGTAGTAATCAGAGACAGGGCTTCCGAATTCTTTAAAGGTAAATATAAGGTTTTTATAGAGAACCGGGTGCTGTAAATGTCCCACTCGCTGAACTTTACCGAAAATCTCTTCCCATGCGAGGTCTAGAGCTGAGAACGGATGGGCATCTAGAAACAAGACTGACATTTGGTTTGGCTGTATATTGTATTTAATCATCATAATGAAAGTGTCGAAGATACCCCGTACCCATTTATGTAAATTAGAGTAGTATAGTCTTTCAATTGCTATGACGTAATGTTCATTTATTTCCATGCCATCGGCTTGAATATCGCCGTCCTCAAACTTAACAGTTTTCAGCCATTTGTTTCCAACCTCAACTGGCCCAAGCTTGGATGCATTAGCAGAACACTGGATTTTTAGGAAACCGTTTTTAAATTGAAAATATTCCTTTTTTACTTTCTGGTTCAGTACTTTAATGACTTGCTCGCCCCCAACAACTCCATTTTCACTGCGTTCCCTTGGGAACATTACCACGTCACTTAAAATAGCAACTGTACCGTTGTACGACACAATTTTATCATCACAGAAACGTTTAGCCACAGTCTCAGATAATATAGATTTCACAGGTTCTTGGTCAATGGTGTATTTACTTGTGAAATAGACATATTCTTGTGGTTTGATGGCAAGTCGGATTGACCTATCACCATGGTGACAGGCGCCATATTTACTGGATTTATTTGCCACGTGTAATCCATGTAGGAAGACAGTATCATGTCTTATACTAAACGACTCACTTGCTTCTCCGCTCAGTGACTTCAGCAAAAAACTACCTGTACCCTTCAGATCAACGTGAATATTTCTTGTATGGACAAAGTTTTGGAAGATGCCTTTGGTCATTCCCATGGATTGCGACAGGTAATTTACAGTTACTATCAACATGATTATGAGGAGGAAAGCAAATACGCTTTTGAGGAATCGATTGGATTTCATAATTGTTGGTACATAGGTCTAATTCAGTTATCCGTACGTAGTTCGTCCACTGGTTTAACTGTGTTTTCTCTTAGGTCAACTGGAATTAGAACAGATCCAAATGTATTCTAATGTATATACATGTATATGCAAAACGACGTTTTACCTGTACAAGCCTAAAGAAATGATCTCTTCTGTTCTGTCATCTGAATAGTCGCTATACACTCTTAACACATGGAATTGAAACAACAATTGAGCCTTCCCACGAGAAAACCAACATTTGGGACTCTGAGTTAAGCATCGACCCGGACCAGCCTAAGCATGTCGCGCAGGCTAAACCGGATATACACGTTTTGCTTCCTGTGGATTTTATGTTTCAGGAATGTGTCGGCCCGGATTAACCTGCACGGACTGCGCAGGCTGACCTGGGTGAATACATTACGCAGAGTTCATGATGTTGGTTTTCTCGTGGAACGGCTCAATTATACTTGGATATCACTGCAACCTATTCAATTCAATTCAATGATCATTAATGCATTCCACGAACCAAACCAATGATAGTCAGGTTCATCGCATGATAATCTGCTATCAAAATAATTACTTCATTACAGAACTGTCTTTAATCCCTCTGTTGTCGAACAGTGCAGGGCAAAATCAGACTACGCGGATACACGGATCTCACACGTACCTAACATATTAAGTATACGGTAGGTCTGATTTGTAACGTTCTAAGATAAGCATCTAAAGATATTTGGCATTTTTTCAACGTTAAGAAACAGTTTGGGTATTTCCCTGTGGTTAACAGTTTTAAACTGTTTGACTCAATGGTATGGCTAATACTCTGTTATTCTTCAGACATTTGGGGCTATCAATATTCCGAGTGTACAGAGAGGATGCACGTAAATTTCTGTAAACGCATATGCGGACTTAACCAATCCGTAACAAATTTCTTTGCATAATAGAATGCGGCAAAAGTTGAGAACTCCGCTATTCGTAACTTACACAACAAGGTGTATTAGAAACTGGACAAAACTTCTCCAAATACAAACTAACAGATATCCACGACAGTGTTACATGATGCTGAAAACCTTAGATGAATGGGGTAGACGTAACTGGGTAAGCCATGTTAAACATATATTGTTTGAGAACGGTTTGGGTATGTCTAGTTATCTCAGAACATAAGTGACTCAAATATGTTTATTCCGAAACTTTACAGAACGTTTGAAAGAAATTACGTACTAACATTGACATTTCGCAAAAAGCCGAATAATACAGACACTACACAACTCTTTTGAATACAGAACGATATTTGTCTATCAATTCATCTCATTTACAGAAAAGAAATCTATCACATTTTAGGTGCTCTGTACATAATTTAATGATTGAGAAAGGACGTCATTTAAATATTAATCGTGAATTTAGATACTGTTTTCATTGTCGTAAATATGATGTTTTACCGTGGAAGATGAGCTACACGTTTGTTCTAGATTGTAAACATAAAAGCGATATACGATTAGACTGTTTCAAAGCCAGTTGGTTAAGGAAAGCAAACCTTGCCTACAAACTTTCTATAGCATTATGACTGACAGCAATGTAAGCAGTATATTAGCTGTAGCAAACTTTTTTAATAAGGGCATTCGACAAGAGGGAACAATGCATTAATTTAAATGGTATTGAACAGCCTACACATTTAAAGTCTTTTCATAATAACAGTATACCTGAAAATGATAGCGTGATATCCACGACTACTGAGAGAACTGTAAATATCTAATATGTATATGCAAACATGAATATATATTGTATACTTTAACATGAAAATCAAAATAATCAACTATGTGTATTCTGGGCTGGGCCTATATTACAATAAATTAATTAGTTCATAAGACATAAATAAATACCTGCATATAATATTATCGGACATTGACCGTTATAATTAACAAAGTCCAAATATATAAACACATCTATACCTAGACGCAAATTTTTCACTTCTGATTGAGAGTTAAATCAAGTTTTACACGTTCGGTATATACATTGGATGTATACTACTCCCTTCTCCCCGAGGCAAACAATGACACGTCCTACAATGATCTTGTGTATTTATAATGTGACAAGCTTATCTTGCAAAACAAATATTACAGTTGCAATTCAAAAATGTTCACTGTAACTAGTCTGGCAATTTGCATGAAAGTTCACAGGAACGACATTTCTTTTTTGTCATCTTTCAAAATTGTCAAAGGATTTTATTTTGAACTCTAGACGTTGCGGATTAGAAAGAGGGTGAATTCCAACACTTTTAATGTGCAGTCCGTAAATGTTTCTTGGGTGAACTTCATATTGGGCAGTAACACCTTTCACTGCAATTTTTTAACCTTTATTCAATAGTGTTTTTTTTTTCATTTATACAGATTTTCCATACTTTTTACTAAATGTCGTCTAATGCAGATTTACACGACATTACAAAAACGAGTGACAACGACCTGACCGAATGAAACACAAGAATTTGGATTAACGCCGTTTCTACATTTTTCTGTTCTAACACGGCGGACAGTTCAACTACCCATGTGTTTCCTGGCTTTACTCCACACAATATTCTTTTCAAACTACTAGCTGCTTTTTCACATAGACTTTTAGCCCATTGGTGGAAGACGAATGCCGTTTGTCGCAATGCTTTTTGTCGAACGTCGGAAAGAATCTTTACAGGGGATTAGACTCAAAACCCCTGAACTGGCAGCCTTCGTTTCTACCTACTAAGCTACCGGGGCTCGGTAACTCTCGGTTGTTTTTTAGCTCACCTGTGCACGAAGTGCAAGGTGATCTATTGTGATCACATTTTGTCCGGCGTGCGTACGTCGTGCGTCGTCAACAATTGTCTTTTTAACATCCTACAGGCTGTATTTTAAATCCGATTTTCATGAAAACAATCATCTCCATCAAATCTTGGACAGGTTCTAAACTTGGCCACTTGATGTCATGTCTGTCCTTACTTAGTTCGCTCAAAACAACAACACTACTCTATTGGCAGTCGCCCAGGAACAACCAGAGATAAAACTAATAGTAAAAACTCTGGAAACCTGTGTCCACTTGTCAAATGTCATGCCATGAAATGTTGAACCCCATTTGCAGTATTATTCCTTATTTAATAATGTATGAGTATACTCATATGTATTGAACTTTAAGTTCTCTCTACGAATAACTTATTAAACATAACTGAAATAAGATTAGTCTAATAACGATTTCCAAACAGAAATAAAAACATTATTCCCTTCCAAAATAATATATAACATGTGATATTATTTCCATTTCGAATATCTTACATGTGATATAACCAAAAAATATCGAATTTTGAATTTTAAAGATGCGACTGCCTCTGTCGATTGTCTTGCTAGAAGTGAGTCTCGAAACGCCCAAGCTATAAATAGCTATCGCACATACATCTCGTGCGTATACAAAAACCGTTTTTGTAGCTTCTCTCCGTGAGGACAAAGGTATTCAGGTACCGTCGAGTACCAGCAATTCCTGTCACAAACGGAAGACCCGATTTTAACAGTTTGGCACAGTGGATCATTTTGTAACTCGTCAAAAAGTGTTCATATTATGGATTCAAAGGGCAACAGGTTTCCTATATGTATACGCTAGGGATGGTAACGCATATTCGATCATACGGTCGAATACGATATCATGGTTCGAATATTCGATTAAATCAGGATTTTTAACAAACAAAAATTAAAAGAAAGATTTCTTCATGTTTATTTCTTTCATAAGCTGTAAGTTAAGGGTTACCGATGGTCTATTTTACGCGTAGTTTATAAAGTGTCAATATAGTGTTTTTAAAACATGTCAAACTGATAATCCTTGCTTTAGGCTATAAGTGTGATCGATACAATACCGATGTTTTCGTTCCAGAACGCCGTAACTTCATCGTGTATTCTCTGTAGTTATCATATTTTCTATTGGCGGTGTTATAATCCGATTTCGAAAATTGTTTTGATAAGCAAGCTGTTACTATTTATCACATTTTGTATAATAAAAGAAGCCTTGATTGGTAAGTGGGTTTGTTCCCGAAACGCCTACTCGATTTAATCTCTACCAGGTCAAAATTGAGGATTAGGGGGCCTTTTTAAGGGCAGTTATAAGTGATAGATTTATGTGGACTTAATTAATTATCATTATGACAAGATATTTGAATTTGTTTTCTTTTATAAACAAAAAATATTATTTTGTATGTATTACGCTTCAATCTGAATTTAAACACTTCCAAATTTATACAGTTGAAAATATAGTATTTGGATGAAATCTGATTGAAACGTATTGTTGAAAAAAGGCCAAGTGGTACACAATCTAAAATGGCAACAGGTTAGGGTGTTTATTATGTAGGCATGAGTTTGATTCTCGTCGAACAATAGAAACCTTTCTCCAGTAGCTGTTTCTGTCCATCTTCCTTCTAGTAGTATGGTTGTCTTTGTCTTTGGAAGTGGGGGTGTCTGTTTTCTACGAGCTCTGTACAGGGTAGATTTGGCGGAATTAAATGTCAACAGTTTTTTCAATGATCTATTTACTGGTGTCATCCCACTCATTATCTCGAAGCTTGTTCAGCTTTTCCGAGAATAAGGCTGGAAGGGGTCGCACTTCGCCTACGCAGCGCTCAAGAGACCTTATTCATTATCTGCATGGCGACAACATTGGCAAGATCTGCTTGGTGGTTATAGTTGTGTCTTCCAAAGCCAGTTGATATGTTGTTGAAGGTTGACAAAGAAGCAGAGCAACAGGGTTTGATACATCTCCAGAATTCTTTGTCTTCTCTTCTACGATTTACTCTGTATATGAATCCATCTAGTGCCAAGTTATGGCCTCCCTTTCTATTGGTGATGAGTTTACCATTAAGCTGTGCATTATCATGGTTGAACATGAGAAATGATTTCCACAGCTTGAGCATTGCCCTTAAAACCAGAAGATTCTGACAGTTTGTATTTGATCAAAAGCTATTAAATCTATAGAACACTATGCTTTAACTTAAAGAATGACAAATATTATGACAGTTTGAATTTAATTAATTAACAGCTATCAAACTGTAAGAACATAAAGCTTTAACTTAAAAGGCAAATATTTTGTGCTTAAATGATAATTTACAAAATTTACTCTCAAAGATTGTGTAATACAGATATTTAATACTTTTTTTTTTAATCAATAGCAAAAGTTTATAATAAAGAGTTCCAAAGTCATCTACAAGAAAGACAAATATTATGACAGTTTTCATTTAATTAATTAATAGCCTTCAAACTGTAAAAACATAAAGCTTTAACTTAAAAGGCAATAGTTTGTGTTTGACTGATAATTTACAATATTTACTCTCTAAGATTGTAATAAAGATAGTAGATACTTTGTTTTAATCAATATCAATAAAGTTTATAATAAAGAGTTCCAAAGTAATCTACAAAATAAATCTATAATTTACCCTTTACAAGGCCCCCTAATTCCCTATTACACTTTAAGTCGAGTAGGCGTTCCGGGAACACACCGGTAAGTGCGAATATGTAGATATGTAGCACGTGTTTGAAGTTTATTAATTGTTTGTTCAAGTATCAAACTGTTGAAAGAAAACCTTTTATTTGTAGATAATTGTTGTTATTCATTATTTTCATAATTACACCCAAATGCGATCTACATTGCCACATCAGATTTGGAATATCTTGACATTAGTACGTAATATTTGATTTCAACAATGCATGGTACGCCGTCTGCAGTTTAGAAGTATTTCCTCCGATCTGAGAAAATAGCTACATGTACTCTGTGTGAGGCGGAGCTGTCCTTCCAGGCAACTACAACCAACCTCCGCAATCATCTACGAAACAAACATCCATCTAGACACATAGATAACCCTTCTGTAACTACCGAGCAGAAGAAACAATCATCTATATGTCATTCACAACAGCATTTCAACAATAGTTCATTTATATGCTGCAAGAGAAAGATTAAACCTCAGTTGTAAACAGAGAAATCAGAGCTAAATGTTTCGAACAATACATTAAGAATGGGATCAATAAATTAAAATCTGCGCACTTTACCAACGTATTTTTCACGAACATTCTTTTCATACGAATTCATTGGTGTAACGAAAACGTCAAATGCGAGTACACTGGACAAATAAAGAATAAATAAAGTCTTTGTTTGGTAAGCATGCACAAATGGGTCGAATATTTGAATATCTTGTGATCGAATATTCGAAAACTAATTTTGGTATTCGTTGCCATCACTAGTATAAACTAAAGCTTTTAAAATATTTTTGTCAAAATGTGTAAGTCAAAGAGCTTTGTTATTTATTTTCAGCATTACCTAGTGATACTCGATTAATGCTACTAAAATAATAAGAGATTGCCCGACCCTGTTCGCCAAAATCTAAAAATAGAACATTCTTAAAATTACGGCTCAACGGTCCAATTTCAAAATATATTCTCATTCTAATAAAATTATTCAAAATGTTCCAAATCAATGATCCAATCTAAAAATGTTCAAACCGTTACACATTGCTGCTCTAGATAACTGCCAAAGCTAAATCGTCAGCATCTAGTCCTAAACCGCCGGCCAATCTTCAAAATAAATTCACTTAAAATTTCCTTTAGTAGCCCTCTACCATAGTTAGTCCAACTTTTCTGTTCTGATTCACAAGATGATCACCAGAGCTGAAAACATTGGCTTATGACAACAAACAATCTCCCAAATGTTTCTTAGGTTGTCTTCTATTAAATTGTTCAAATCTACGGAAGCGTCCTAGTGCCAAATCATAATGTTCTATAAAAAAGAATAACTTCTACGTAGGAGATAAAAAAGCCTAATTAGGACTTTGTAACTCCTACGTACATGTAGGACTTTGTAACTCCTACGTAGGACTTTGTAACTCCTACGTAGGAGATAAAAAAAACCTAATTAGGACTTTATAACTCCTTCGTAGGAGATAAAAAAGCCTAATTATGACTTTGTAACTCCTACGTAGGGCTTTGTAACTCCTACGTAGGAGATAAAAAAGCCTAATTAGGACTTTATAACTCCTACGTAGGAGATAAAAAAAAGCCTAATTAGGACTTTGTAACTCCTACGTAGGAGATAAAAAAGCCTAATTAGGAGTTTATAACTCCTACGTAGGAGATAAAAAAGCCTAATTAGGACTTTGTAACTCCTACGTAGGACTGTATAACTCCTACGTAGGAGATAAAAAAGCATAATTAGGACTTTGTAACTCCTACGTATGAGATAAAAAAAGCCTAATTAGGAGTTTATAACTCCTACGTAGGAGATAAAATAGCCTAATTAGGACTGTGTAACTCCTACGTAGGAGATAAAAAAGCCTACTTAGGAGTTTATAACTCCTACGTAGGAGATAAAAAAGCCTAATTAGGAGTTTATATTTAGGCTTTTTTATCTCCTACGTAGGAGTTATAAACTCCTAATTAGGCTTTTTTATCTCCTACGTAGGAGTTACAAAGTCCTACGTAGGAGTTACAAAGTCCTAATTAGGCTTTTTTATCTCCCACGCAGGACTTTGTAACTCCTAAGTAGGAGATACAAAAGCCTAATTAGGAGTTATAAAGTCCTACGTAGGAGTTACACAGTCTTAATTAGGCTTTTTTATCTCCTACTTAGGAGTTATAAACTCCTAATTAGGCTTTTTTATCTCATACGTAGGAGTAACAAAGTCCTACGTAGGACTTTATAACTCCTACGTAGGAGATAAAAAAGCCTAATTAGGAGTTATTAAGTCCTACGTAGGAGTAACAAAGTCCTAATTAGGCTTTTTTATCTCCTACGTAGGAGTTATAAACTCCTAATTAGGCTTTTTTATCTCCTACGTAGGAGTTACAAAGTCCTAATTAGGCTTTTTTATCTCCTACGTAGGACTTTATAACTCCTACGTAGGAGATAAAAAAGCCTAATTAGGAGTTATAAAGTCCTACGTAGGAGTTACAAAGTCCTAATTCGGCTTTTTTTATCTCCTACGTAGGAGTTTCAAAGTCCTAATTAGGCTTTTTTATTTCCTACGTAGGAGTTATTCTTTTTTATAGAACATTATGATTTGGCACTAGGACGCTTCCGTAGTCTACACGCTTCTACACAAGCTCGCCACTAGAGCTAATAATAGAACTCTTTAAACATCATCAACTCCTAAACAACTGGGCCATTTGTAAATTTAAATGACACCTCTTTCTTAACCCTTTCCCACATACAACAACTCTGCAGCAGACGACATTGAAAGCATGTAGTTAAAAATGGCAAAATTCACTCTTAATGGAAGAGTTATTATTTAGTTGAGTTGAAAACATTGTGGCAAATGAATGAAGAAACTTCTCATCATGAAAAAGTTCACCTTTTGTCACAATGTTTTCAAAAGTCTTCTGCTGCAGATGCGTCGAAATGAATCTACAAGGGTGAAAGTGTTTAATTAACTACTAGCACAATTTCCAAATAATTTCAGACAAAGCTTTCTAAGGTTGCCTTCTATCAAAATTGTTCAAACTATTCTGCGCCACTACACTTGCTGGCCATCAGAGCTAAACATAGAAACATCTTTAAAGTTCCGACATCATCTCCTCCTAAACAACTGGCCGATTTGTAAATCTCCTTCTTAACCACTGGTACAATTTCAATTAATTTCAGACAAAGCACAAGATGGGTGCTAAGGCTTAAAACATCATAGTTTCCTACATACACAGTACATAGTTCCCACAACTACCATAAGTATCTACCTTGTCAGCCATTTTGATAGGCAAATATGATGAGCTTTAATAGAGAATATTTAAAAAAATGTAATTATTAGGAATCACCAAATAATTTGAGTTTGACAACTATATTGTATGATCTGATTATATCGACTTCTTTGAATATTGTTGAATTATTATTGCACAGGTAATTGTTTAATTTAATTATATTTTATATTTCTCTATTGAACTTATAATACAGTAAATTTGCCTAAGTTGGCTGACAAAGGAGATACTTTTGTAGTTAGGAACTATGTGTTAATGCAGCCATAGATGATCTCATGTGACTGATACAGTATCATCATTGTCCTCTGCGGTAATCGGACAAAAAGAAACAGGATAAAAATAACAGGTAACAGGACAAAAGGCAACAGTTCTATTATTTTCATGTCATGTTTAATTCATTTTTTCTTTGATTTAATACATTTGTAATATATAATAGACATATTTCAGTAAACGTATTTATAATTTATCTTTTGTTTATGCGAAATTTTAACTTTATTTATCTGAAATTGCAATGTTTTTTCCACATTTCTACAAAAGAAGAAATTGCTCATGATAAGCAATTTCGCATTTTGCCACAATTTGTTCAACACTTCATTTATTACACTTTAGTTATTAAAGTGTTTCCATACTTTTACAATGACGAGCAATTTCTTCTTTTGTGGAATTTTGTATGTGGGAAAGTCTTAACAAAAAGTGATAAAAATTGAAGGGCCACCACACCAATATAAAAGAAGTCTGTACAACCCATACTCCAGGAAACCCAACCAAGGATTGTTTAACCTTTTCCCACATGCAGACGCAATAAGCTACCTTTGCAGCAGACAACTTTTGAAAACATTGTGTCAACATTGGCTAATTCTAAGCAATTTCTCCTTTTGTCAAAATGTTTCAACTCTATTTAACAATAAAACTTTTATAATTTTGTTTAGAGGTTAGTCTTTTTTTAACCAGATGGTTTCAAAGGCGTCTCAGCTGCGGATCTGTTGTATCAGGGAAAGCAATAAGCCTCCACCTAACCTTCCAATCTAATCCATTAACCCT
>JASEVX010000273.1:195000-225647 GCA_031761405.1 Serripes groenlandicus
CATAAATGTTAATCAGGAGTAGTAGATGTGCAAGACGCAAATTTCATGTCCCTGTGACCTTCACCTCTGACCTTGAAATAGGATTTTTTTTTGTTAAAATCTAATCTGTTGTACTCCTACTTCAGTTTCAACCTGATTTACTTGATACTTGGCATAAATGTTAATCAGGAGTAGTATTTGTGCAAGACGCAAATTTCATGTCCCTGTGACCTTCACCTCTGACCTTGAAATAAGATTATCTTTTCTTAAAATCTGATCTGGTGCGACATACTCCTCCTTTAATTTCAACCGGATTCATTGAATAAAGAATGTGGTTCATTTTCTTCTTGTTTGTTTGTTTTCTGAAACTAGAAAACTAAATAAAAACTTATTTCATGAGGAAATAGTACTTTATGCGGATTGTATTTTATGAATTATAAAATGTTCTTGACAAAATTTCTTTAAAATTAGATTTGTATATTGCTTTTTGATATCATCTTAGTATTTCTTTTTGATACTGATATTCAAATTGTCTGAGTCAAAGATAATACTGTGCGATATAATATGTGTCAGGGGTTGGGGCGGGGGTATTAATCACCTTTAGTGATAGTTCTAGTTATCACTATTTCTGTCAAGGCTTTTGATGATCTTTATGTAATATAGTTATAATGAATATTAAAATGAAGAAAATAATGACATCTAAATATAAAACAAACAAATAAAATAATTAAAACTTGAATAAATATATGCATACATACAAATAGATCAAAGCTAAGATGCTATTATCATACTTTTGAGTTAAACCAATATGTATTTATATATTTAACTGTACCGAGACGTTCCGAATTTTAAACAACATTTCTGGGAGATTATGAAAATTGTGAGTACAATGGAGGCGGGCCACGGTAGTAAAGTCAATCTGACGTCGCCGTTTGGAGGGAAATGAGTAGGTTTGAAAACGTGAATAAATATTTTAACAACTGTTATATCAACTCAATTGTTTCATCAACTTCCCCAGACGCCATTGCTTAAAGACATTCCGAAGCATTTGTTCACCGAAATGTCTAACATGTTATGTGTAACGCATAACAATTATTATGGGGTAAAAACGACACTCAAACTGTTCCTTTCAACGTCGGACCTGGCTCCTTTGTAAGTGACATTAGTTTTCCACTTATTACTCACCTCTAACTATAAACAAAAGTGTATGTATATATCGCTAGTGACTGCTTGCCTATGCATCAACTCGTTTCTATGACAACGATTTATAACTAAACTTATGACAAAATTAGAAATATTAATTCGCCATAAGGCACAGCAAAAACAAATATACGTATGGTATGAATTTCCGAAATATGTATTAACGTCTATTTTTATACTGTATCATTTGTAATAAAATAACTATTCGGGAATAAATAAATTAAGATATCCATTTTTAGTAGGGAATAGATAAGTTGATGATTATTGTAAAAAAAAAAGTTGTCAATTTTAATTCCGATGACTGCGTTTCAGCTAAATATCGCAATGTGCGTTCCGACGCTGGACATCGGTAAAACGGCATTCTGATTTACTAAAAATCGGCTCGACAGATATTTTTGAAATTCTGGCAATTTGTAGTAGAAAAGGTGATCGTAATGATATGTATTTGTTTAAAACATCTTTTGGGTAAATGCTTAGTAAATTAAAAAATATACATTACTTTGGAAATATTCCAGCGAAATTTTCATTAAAAATCGGGTATTTGTATCTGAATCGTCATGGCAGATACATTACATTTATATCATGACACAGGTAACTGTATTCTCTATAATTCCCTGCTATTGGTGTTTCAATACAAATAAGGTAGAACGCGCCTCTAAAAAAATATTCGAATTTCCTCACGAAATTTTGCATCACCATAATACAGCATATGCCCAATAAGATTATGTTTTTACTTTTTTCGTATCTAAAACAGTTTTTAAACTACGAGACCTCAAAGTATACCACTGACGTCACTATTTAGACGTCTCTCAAATGTCCCTCGTTAAAACAACAATAGCTGATAGTTTGGTCAATTTTAGGTTGATAGCTGCGAAATTATATCACGATTTGCATCTTAAGAATACCTTCACGTACATGTAATTTTCTTCTTTGTGTCGTACGTTTAAAAAAAATAACGCGTCTATAACGTCACTTTTCAGGAGCGAAATGACGTCGCGTTTCGCGTAAGAAAAGGCGCCCATTTTTCATTTAAAAAAAATCTGTACATTTAATTTTTTATTTTTTTTAATCTATTCATTTATAATTTTATTAAAAATCGTTTGATATCAAGAAAAGTATACCTTACCGACTTCGTTTTTTCACAATATCAATTTATATAACCCCTACTGTAGTGCATCACGGAGCGTGAAATGCATTAAAATGACAGGTTTGCCTCGAAAGAAAGTTACCGAAAAACATCAAGCAAATAGAGAACTATCATTTACCAAGAAAACGTATTGTGGACATATAACATTTTGTCCAACATTTTGCAAACAGCTGTAAAATTGTGAAAATTATTTAAATATCGTAGATTTTATAAAGGAAAACACTAACTAAGTTACATTTTCGCTGCCGGCATTGCCGCGCTGTGTCTGCTATACATACATGAAACCGATCGAAAGGAAGGAAGGGGTCCTTTACACATAGCATCAAGGCATCCTTCAGCAAGGTAAAGCTTTTTTTATTATCTTACTTCATACATCTTTAAATAAGGATATATGTGCATATAACCATATAGCACAACACTCGTTATAAGAGAAAAATAATAACTTTCGTTGCACATGCACTTTACCGGGAATTAATAATTATATATCGCGGAAGGACATTCCCGAACATCCTTCTCTCAAATTTAATCATGACTGTCTCTCCTATTTGTTAACCACTTCCAACATACAGCAGATAACTTTTGAAAATATTGTGGCAAAAGGTGAAATTGCTCATTATGAAAATGTTCTATATTTCTCACAACAGTTTCGCAATATTAAATAATTATTCTTTGTTCTTTGAGTATTTAATGTTTTTTTGTTTTTTTTCGAAATGTTTTGAAAGTTTTAAGGAGCATATTTATTATACGTGGGAAAGTGATTTGTAAAGAAATCTAAATACATCCTATAAGTTACTCAATTAAATTCCCAATTGTATCGCCTCGATACATTGCGCCCGGTAAAGTGCAGACTAACATAATTTTCAGTTATAGGTCAACACCTGCTGTAATAAAATTCTTACCATCTTTCAGAAATGTTGACCTATTCACAAGATGACGAATGGCTTCCACCAAATAACTTTTTAAAGAACGGAGCGAATAGTTGGGCCTATTGTAGAGACAAAGGCCCGTGAATCTTGTGAAAGGACGTGCGCTCGAAAACACTTTGATGAGATCGGCTACCCTTTCTACATTTCCAGCGGTAGACGATTCACGTTGTTACTATTATTATTTTTGTTATTATAATTATGATTCCGGTCAAACTAAATTTAAAAACAGGCATGTGTCATTTGCATTACCCCTATCACGAATATGGGCCATGTCCGATATCTGTAACATATTGAAGCGTATAATGCATTAATTGTGTTAAATAATTAGGGTAAAGTAAACCCTTTCCCATTGTAGACGCATTCTGAAGCAAACGAATATTAAAACATTGCAACAAAAGAATAAATTGCTCATCTTCTACTTTTGCCACAGCGTTTTCAATTATATTCAATAATGAGACTTACATTTATAGAGAATATCCATATGTTTTACTAAATGTTTTTAAAGTCGTCTGCTGAAGACATTTTGAACTGAACACTTGCATAATAATGTAAAATGTCCTTCACTATGATGGCTCAAAAATGTTTTATTCTAACGGAAATGTGTTTCACAAAAAAAACAATAGAGCTCCCACTAATAACGTTCTACTTATTCTGTTTTTAGGGATTTAAAATGAGTGGGGATATTTCTAAAATCAATTCTATATCCGTCGTTGAATAAGTAAATAGGAATTTGTCTTTTGATTATAAAATAATGGTGTAATAAGATATACTGAAAAGACGCTTTTTTTAACAGATGAAGTTGACTTTCTGTACGAAACACCGTTCGAAACACAACAGCCTTCCCAACGTCTTAAAACGCCAATGTAAACTGACACTGCTTAAAAGAAAACTGGTATAGAGCCGGCTTGAACTGATTGGGAACATTACATGTAAGATATGTTTTTAATTAATGTACATGTACATAACAAACAGTTATTTGTACATGTGTCTAATAACATAATTGCTGGCATGAGTGCATGAGAAACGGTACACGTTGACTTTTGGGAACCGTACAGATCAAAATCAGTCAGTGCATCCGGACAGTTTTATCAGGATTCACACTTTGTCAACGTGTGTATATTCTGAAAAGACGGAACAGGCGTACAAATTGATCTGAATCCAAACTTTTAAGAAATGCCAACTTATATATTTCACCATGCATTGACGCATATAACGTTTGAAATGTTTCAGCTTAATCTTGTTCGATTATAAGACTGTTCGTACATTAAATATCTAACACTTATACGGTATTTCTGTCATTGATATGTATACGTCGCAGGCCACGACACATTTGAGTCATAGATCAAAAGAAATTGTACGTAGGCTGGCATCGGGTGATTACGATGACGTGAAGCAAAGTAATGCCTACTATTCAAATAAGGTGTCGGTTGTCAATCATCACATTGAAGAATCTGGTAAGATTGCACAATAAAAATGGGTGGAGCACTTTGCACTTCTTTGCACTGATGGCCTCGTCCTAAATTCCCTTGAAATGATTCATATAAATCTACGCCAGGGAAGGATTTTGTTGGAGACCGTTACTGCCAGCTAGAATGCAGTTCGGTTTAAGCGGTCGAACAGCCTTACCGGTAAGAAAATGATGACTACTATTTATTCGTTTATTTAATATTAGTTTTGCAATGAATTGAACATAATGTCAGGAAATCCTAACCGTTATGTTCATTCTTTAAATAATGATGCATTTTACCTTAGTATTGTTTTTACGAACTATATTATCTCAATACACAGAAATGATCATTTTACGAATCTATGTCATTATATTTCAGGTTGGGGTCATGTTACATGGATGCAAATAGTAGTTGGGAAAAGGGGGGGGGGTCCAAACCCTCCCAAGTCTCAACTTCCCTTTCAACTTCTAAAGGGTGTATAGTCTATTGATTAACGTCTAAAATGAATAAATCAGAAAAAAGAGACGATTTTGGAAAAGTATTATTTCAATCTTAAAAATGCGGGTGCATATATGGGTCCACAAAAAGTGTTTATTGAATTGACACCTAACTCAACGCTTTCATTATCAGTTTGAATTAAACAAGAGGGCCAAGATGGCCCTAAATCGATCACCTAATTGATAGTAAATTAGTAGCAAATATTTAACTGCAAATATCTGGAAATTTTTATCAGGGAGTGCAAATGAAACTGAAAGGAGTGGACACTTCTCAAGAAACAGCTTATCAGTAAAGGCCATTTATATCTTGAAATCTAACAAGAACTTTAATAAGAATGGAATTATAAAGTTTTTGTCATTTTGCACCTTTCCTGATGCCGCCTTGCTGCCCTGTTTTTCAACGAAATCAATATGGCTTCAACAGTTTATTTAGAGGGTCACTTAAGAAACATTTCTACCAAATTATCTTGCAATCGCACAAGTAGATTATGTAGGAAAAGGATTTTAAAATGTGGGTATTTTTCTCACTTTCTGATGCCGCAGCAACCAAAGTTCTCAATGGAATTTAAATCTTTGAACAATTTTGAAAGAGGACTACCAAAGGAACATTCTTGTGATGTTTTGTGGAAATTGGTCTATTGGAATGGTAGGAGTTGGTTGTCATTTGTAGCTAAAAGTTCAATTTACCCTTTTTGTGATGACGCCTGGTTGATATGATTGTGTAACCAATCAAAACGGCTTAAACAAATTAAAAAGAGGATCATTACAGTAAGATTCGTATTATATTTTCTTAAAATCAGACAAACACTTTCATAAAAATGGAATTTTCAAATTTTGTCATTTTGCCCCTTTTCTGATGCCGCCTGACTGCCATGTTTTTCGACCAATCAGTATGGCTTGAACAATTTTTATAGAGGGTCACCCAAGGAACATTTCTACCAAATTATATTTGAATCTGACAGGCAGATTCGGAGGAGAAGATTTTTAAAGTTTGGACATTTTGTCCCCTTTCTGATGCCGCAGCAACCAAAGTTCTCATTGGAATTTTAATCTTTGAACAATTTTGAAAGAGGACCACCAAAGGAACATTCCTGTGATGTTTTGTGGTAATTGGTCTATTGGAATGGTAGGAGATGGTTGTCATTTGTAGCTAAAAGTTCAATTTACCCCTTTTGTGATGACGCCTGGTTGCTATGATTGTGTAACCAATCAAAACGGCTTAAACAAATTAAAAAGAGGATCATTACAGTAAGATTCATATTATATTTTCTTTAAATCAGACAAGCATTTGCATAAAAATGGAATTTTCAAATTTTGTCATTTTGCCCCTTTTTTGATGCCGCCTAACTGCCATGTTTTTCGACCAATCAGTATGGCTTGAACAATTTTTATAGAGGGTCACCCAATGAACATCTCTACCAAATTATATTTGAATCTGACAGGCAGATTCGGAGGAGAAGATTTTTAAAGTTTGGACCTTTTGCCCCCTTTCTGATGCTGCAGCAACCAAAGTTCTCAATGGAATTTAAATCTTTGAACAACTTTGAAAAAGGCCAACCAGAGGAACAGTCCTGTGATGTTTCACGGAAATTGTCCTTGGAGTTTGGGAGGAGATGATGTTTAAAGCTAAAAGTTAACGCCGGACGGACGACGGACGACGGACAAAAAGTGATAGGAATAGCTCACCTGAGCCTTCGGCTCTGGTGATCTAAAAAGGCGACGTTCGCTTTGAACAAGAAATAACGATTCTAATGTTCATCATATACTAAAGATGTCAGCGATTTTCAACTTCTTAAAACAGTGGTCGCATTTTTATTAGAGAATTCACGTACACATTTATGAAACACCTTTTCACATTTTAAAAATCCCCTATCTTGTTCATGATGACATATTTAACTAAAGAAGTTTATTCTTGTAAACAGAAATATGTTGTTATCATTTTCCTCCCACGCTTTCCAGTTTAAACGAAGTCATTCCGTCGACATTGACATACCCGTAAATAGTCCTTTTAATATGATAATTCATATTACCTACGTAAACATATGATGCTGAATTGCTTGAGAAATGTTACTCTTTTTTCTTCTTCTTCTGTTCTATGTGTCTGAAAATGCTGATCTACATCAAATTAAATGTGGAATCCGAAAATACGCCCACGTTTATCATTTTATTCTGTTCTCTCTTTTCGCGATTATAATGGAAAACATCAGGTTTGTCAAATAGGATTCATTACATAAATGTATGAGGAAAGTGGGGTATTAAAATGATTAATGTGTTTGGGTTTTTTTTACGACCGACTCACGATATGATCTTTTGTACTGTAATTCGAAATATATAGATCCATGCGTGACCTATAATGTACCCTTACTCTTTCTGTTGTGTTATTTTGTTTTTTCTTTAACACAAGTCACGTTCAGTCTGTATATAAATACGATATTGTTTAAAAGCTGTTCGCTTTATTTTCCATTTGTCGATTTATACTCTACCTTTTATTAAAATTGCATTCAAATTGTGTTATAATTGGATAGAACTGACCATGGTAATACTTAAGTGTGAGAACACTTTTTTCAGCTAAAAGACAAGTTTTAGTCATGTCATGTGGTTTTTATTTCGCAATTCTGGTTCAATAGAACGGATGGATGATTGAACGTGTTCTAGTTTCCTCCCTCCTAAAAAATGAGAGATGGTTACGTGACACGACACAATGTACGTTTATCAACAAATCATTATTAAATACCAAGATCGGTATGCATTTCTTTCTTCTCTTCTGTATACACAATTCAGTCAAATGCTTCTACAGTGGTTAACGTCGGGGATTGAAAACCGGGCGTCCCGGGTTCAATCCCCAGTCGTGTCACAACGGTCATGGTGGAGTGCCTTAAGCAATGCACATTTTCTAGCCTAGTACTGGTTTGTTTACTCAGGGATCATAAATAATTGAACTGTCGTCGTGATATAACTGAAATAATGTCGAAAACGGCGTAAAACCCCAATAAAACAAACAAACAAACATATGCTTCTACAACTTTCGCAATAAATGTCAAATTTAAAATAGCTCATAATCTGATCTTATTCTTTAAAACCTTCAGAGCACGCTTTTCATGTGTTGCGCTATCCATCTACGCCCACGTAACTCCAGTTCGAATCATATATATATACGCAGTTTTCGGAAAACGAATTATAACACGTTCTCACGTAAAAACATTATAACACGTTACACATATTTTATAAGTATGGATAGGGAGGATCATATATTATTAAATTTTACTGCCGACTGAATAACATAACTGCAACAAGGACCATTGTTCCAGCTTACACATAATGTATATCTAAAATACACTCTTTTTAACGTCATAACTGAATAGGTAAAGGGGTGAGATAAACTGATATTGTGAAAAAACAAAGTCGGTAAGGTATATTTTTCTTGATATCAAACGATTTTTAATAAAATTATAAATGAATAGATTAAAAAAAATCAAAAATTAAATGTACAGATTTTTTTTAAATGAAAACAAGGCGCCTTTTCTTACGCGAAACGCGACGTTATTTCGCTCCTGAAAAGTGACGTTATAGATGCGTTATTCTTTTTAAACGTAGGACACAAAGAAAAAGATTACATGTACGTGAAGATATTCTTAAGATGCAAATCGTGATATAATTTCGCAGCTATCAACCTAAAATTGACCAAACTATCAGCTGTTGTTGTTTTAACGAGGGACATTTGAGAGAAGTCTAAAAAGTGACGTCAGTGGTATACTTTGAGGTCTCGTAGTTTAAAAACTGTTTTAGATACGAAAAAAGTAAGAACAGAATCTTATTGGGCATATGCTGTATTATGGTGATGCAAAATTTCGTGAGAAAATTCGAATATTTTTTTAGAGGCGCGTTCTACCTTAAACAGTGAACGTCATGACGTCTTTTTTTTTTTTTTCTTTTTCTTATGACAGTTGGTATGTTTATATCGTAATTAAGAGACTTTATGTAGGACTATTTGGCTAATTCTGGTATCATTATGAAGGTAAAAGGTTGATATTTTAGGAAATACAAAAAACTGAAAAAATAATTTTTTGTCACTAATACAGGTTTTGTCGTGGACTGGCTCATATATATATATATGCCTCAGTCTCTCTCTTTCTTTCTCTCTCTCTCTCTCTCTCGTTATCTATATCTCTCTGTCTCTCTGTCTCTCGTTCTCTCGTTCTGTTTGTCGCTTTATTCGCTCTCTCTCTCTCTCTCTCTCTCTGTCTCTCTGTCTCTCTGTCTCTCTGTCTCTCTCTCTCTCTATATATATATATATATATGCGTCAGTCTATCTCTATATGTCTCTCTGTCTCTGTCTGTCTGTCTGTCTGTCTGTCTGTCTGTCTGTATGTCTGTCTGTCTGTCTGTCTATATCTCTCTTTCTCTCTCTCTCTCTCTCTCTCTCTCTCTCTCTCTCTCTCTCTCTATATATATATATATATATATATATATATATATACATCTGTCTCTCTCTCTCTGTCTCTCCCTCTCTCTCTCTCTCTCTCTCTCTCTCTCTCTCTCTCTCTCTCTCTCTCTCTCTCTCTCTCTCTCTCTCTCTCTCTCTCTCTCTCTCTCTCTCTGTCTCTCTCTCATGTCCTCGCTCTGTGTGTCGCTCTATTATCTTTGTCCCTCTCTTTCTCTTAAGAATAGTGAACTAGTCTATTTATATGCGAGTATTTTTTTTTATAATTAAAATGTAAATTAAAACCATAGTGTAACGTGTACCGGCGTTAATTAAGCCACCGCGGGTCACTAACCGCGATGACCGTTGCTTAACCTTACGAAAAGGTCAACCAATCTACCAACGTCGCTATAAAAGGCGGCTTCCACAGCACGGCTGTAGAAGTGATATGTAATAAACAACTGAACACAAGCAGTATACCAGAGCGGAGTCTATGTAACATCACTGGAAACCACCGGGGTTTTAATAACAGGAAAATGGGAATATTTCCATGAATGCGAAGTTATTGTGCTAAATTTTGCGATTTTAAGAATATATTAAGGACAAAAGAGGACGCGCATGCGCAGACAATGTTTACAATTCTTTTGGGAGATCGAGGTCAACACGTTGGGAAAATGTATATTTGTTTTCGTTTTACGTGTTTAACTAAAAAACTATTGTTATTATATATTTATATCATATATTTAAAAGCGGGTTTCGTGTGTTTCGAATCAAACAGTATTTCTTAAGCCATAACATGCTGATTCCCGCGCTAACAGCCAATTGCTGCATCTTGCAGCAACTCTTGTTTTTTGTATATATTTTGAAAAATTCGTTTCAACCCGTAGATTTCACCTAGTCACCCCGTATCTAAATGTGTCGAATGCAGTGGGTTCGAATGATGTCGTCAATGGTCAATACATATTCATTAATGAGCACGTTCGGCTTCATAGCCCGGGTTAACTTACCCAGGTAAACCTTCTTTACTCAGGTCGACTCGGGTGTATGTTAACGGTAAAGCGTTTAACACTTAAAGGTCAAATTACGCTAAATACATCCGCGGGCCCCTTTGATCTAGTACAGTAGTGTGTAAACAAAACTTTGTTTGCCTAGAAATGGTTGTACATCTGGCCCAGACTGCATTGGATATGTGACAATGGGTGTAAATTCTTTGTAAATATGTGGAGGATGAACTGGAACTGTTTGATTTGCTCATTTTAGGTATTTTGACGTTGTGTGAAAGTGAAAGTAGAGTATGTGTAAACCCATTTTCAGCCTAGCTGGGTTGTGGTAAAAAGGACGGTCCCCATCTTCACAGAGCGAGTTCTTTCTTGCATAATACATGACCACCCATTTTCTATGGATTATTTTAAAGGTAGGAAGTATCTCTTTTCAATGATATATGGTGTTCTACCTGGGAAACGCGTAGAAAGTGTGACAAACGAGGGTTGAAGCTGGTTGATTTACATGTAAACAAAGAAGGAATTTATTGGGTGTATTGTGACCTAAAAACTCCGCCATGTTGCCAGACTGTTATGTACTAGTTTTTGGATAAGTTACCCGATATTACCTAGCTCTTAGGGTAGGGTGACATTAGGTTAATCCGAGCAGTTTGATTGATTGGGGTTTAACGCCGTTTCCAACAACTATTCAGTCATATCACGTCGGCCGGTTCATCTACTCATATGTTTCTTGGCTTTCTCACACCAGTACTTCATACAACATTATTTCCAAGCAACTGGCTGCTTTTCCACATAGACTGATAGCCCATTGGTGGAAGACGAATGATGCTGGACATAATGACTTTGTCAAACGTCGGAAAGAATGTTGGCCGATCTGGGATTCGAACTCACAACCCCCGGATTGACAACCCGCTTCGCTACCGACTAAGCTACCGAGGCTGTCTCTTGGTAAAACGAACGCCACTTGAGTTAACTCGGGTCAATTCGGGTTGACTCGGGGACTGATGCCGAACGCGATCAATAATGTACTGGTAATACACTATGTTCGGTAAATCTTAAATTATGTTCGAGTCGTCTGCTTTGGAACTATATGCGACAATTCTATACTCTGTAAGAATTGGGAATAATTAGAGGATACGAAATACGCCTCATAAAGCACTTTATGTGATAAATAGAATATGTCTTGAGTGTTTATTTATTATCACGTTTATTGTACGAGTTTACTAAGATGATGTTCAGCGAGCATTGGCGAGCGTCATATTCAGCTTAGTTAATGGGTTTATTAAAAGTGATAATAAATAAACACTCAAGACATATTCTATTTTTCACATAAAGTGATTTATGAGGCGTATTTCTAAAAACATGTACATGAAATCTGCCGGTTTTGGCGTCAAAGTGACTAACGTTATGACGCCATTTGTATTGTTTGGTTTCCGCGTGGTGACAAAGACTTGAGCGTAAGACTAGAAACCAAACTGTTAGTGTCAAATGATATTGAGAGAGGGCTTCATGTGATATAAGTTGAAATATTCAGTTCAGCAAGTTCTCACTTTCCACAATGTTGTCAAAAGTATGAATACACTTACGTCGACATTCTTTATATCACGGGACATGGTTGATGCATACCCGTATTTTTTAAATTTATCCATACATTTGCTGAGTTTCTACAACTGGTGCATGTACCGTCATCCTTTTTATTGTATTTAATGGGGCCGTCACACCATAACGTTCTGGTCAGCGTTCTATGGCGTTGGGGAAAAGTTGGTAATCATCAATGGTCGCTGGTATAGCGCCAGAAGAGTGTTGTGTGAACGCTGGTGAACGCTGGTAATCGTCGGTGATCGTCGGTGATCGTCGGAGAACGCTGGTCCGAAAAAAAGTTTTGAACATGCACAAAAGTTCTCATGGAGACCAGCGTTCTTCGACGTTTTATTTTAAACGCTGGAGAACGCTGAAGAACGTTCGTGGAACGTTTTACTAACGTTCGCCGAACGTTGCACGCGTCCGGCTATAGTTAGTCAGTTGTTACCATAGCGTTACTTGGTTGTTATTAATCGTTTGCTTTGCAGTGAACGACTCAATGGCGACCTGTCAACTGGTCGCAATCCCCCGGACTTCAGTTTCTCCATGCCACGGTTCGTATTGCATAAAAAAGGAAGTATAATAGATATTCTTGAACTAGGAGTCAACGAAATTTCATAATGTTTTTATTCGTAATAATCAAAAACTTCAACGTTAGATTTTAACGGGGTCAATAAAGTGTATATAGTTCCTATAAAATAACAACATTGTATAATGATATATATAATCTACAAACAGATAGATGATTTGAGCGGCGCTGTTCATTAACCTACCGTAAGATTAACGTAGATCCAGATGGGCCGGTGCGTCCGTACTGTCTGATCTGTCTTTGCCATTTTGTTCATAGAAGATTTCAAGGAACTTCAATAAAGCAGTATCCATGTAGATCCTAAGCATGTATGAGCAAGAAATATTCTTTTTAACAATAAATACGTTAGGGTTGGTTTTCTCAGAAAACCGCTCGTTTAAAGTATGTTATGTAACAAATGACCAAAGTAAGAAATCTTAATTGCATATTTGAATAATAATGAGCTGGGTTACTGCTTACTCAAATATTGCATCCCTGTAGTTTGTCTTTAAAATGCGTGGAATTGATTTTTATCAACGCTTTGTTCTTGTTGTGTCGAACTCATTCGCTGCCATAGGAAAATTAAAGGGTTTTGCAAACAATGCAGATGCAGGTGAGACAGCTCGTAACGAGCTGTCTAATCTGAAATCTACATTGTTTGCCATTTAGACATTACATTCTTTGCCATTTAGACATTACATTGTTTGTCATTTAGACATTACATTGTTTGTCATTTAGACATTACATTTTTTTCAAATTTACTTTTTGACGAAAATGATGAAGTCCAATTTTTAACATTGAAACGTAGAATTTGTGAAATTCGACAATGAAAGAGCTAACTGAAATTCAACATATATTTACTGCACACTAAATTGATATTTCAGAATCCCAATGTGAAAATACCAACTTATGACTTAAAAGTGAAACACTTGAAAATATTATTGTGTAGAGTAATGGTGTCAGAAATCCAGGAAAAACATGGTATTAACTGACCGCTTTGATATGACTTAGCATTTATTGAAAACGGCGTTTATCAACCATTCAATCAATATTACTTGCTCAATAATATGGTTTTACGTGGTGACGTAGCTCTATTTCAATAAATCTGTTTTTGTTTTTGTTTTGTTTATTCAGTAAATGTAGACGTCGTCGAAAAGTAATAGTGGTATCGTTATTAATATTGTGAAACAGTTTAAAAGAACAGATCAGAAGAGAGCACAACTTTTGTTTTCTCGTCCATACACGATAACACATTAAGAACAATACACATCTATATGGCATGTATCCTATACACAAATATACACTAATACTGATCAATATATAACATCTATAATAAATACACATTTTAAAAATATTTCATTTGGACGTCTGTTGAAAAATTCAACTTGTACAACATACATTTGTGCAGTCTAATCTCAAATCTTTGAGTACACATACGTCGACATTCTCTAAATGACAAATACAGTGTTATAAAAGTTTCTTCACAAAGCAATTCAAGCGATTAGTATTTATTTCGTTTGCAGGTTTAGGAATCCGCCCTGGCCCGAGGGGTTAGCGTCGGGGATTTCGAATATGGCGTCATCGTGGTGTGCCCTCCAGTCTAGTAGTTGTTTGTTTACCAAGGGATCATGAATAAGTGAATTTTCGCCGTGATATATAACTGAAATAATGTTGAAAACGGCGTAAAACCCCAATAAAACAATTGCATTTTTTAAAATGTACCTCGAACTTTACGTAGACATACACCAACAAACTGAACATATTATTAACATAATAAATATATACATGTAGAACATCATAAATGGACGGATTAAGTCTTCATCAACCTAGTGTGGCTTCCGATTTAGCTTCCAGTCAAAAGATGCATACTTGTATAGGAAGATATCACATGGTACACAATATATCTATACATACAGAGGTTCTTCTTCGGTAATCTTCAAGACCGACAGAAGACATGTACATTGTATTAACCCTTTTCCTCATATAGACGCTTTCTGACGCCTCTGCAGCAGACGGCGTTTTGAAAACATAGTGACAAAAGAAGAAATTGCTCAAAACGAGAGGTTATCCATTCAATTATAGAGATTTTCTATTTTTTGGCAAAATGTGTTCAAAGTCGTCTGCTGCAGAATTGTCTTATGAGGGAAAGGGTTAACTTCGTTGTCTAGAAATGCCTCAACAAATAGTCTAACAAATAACGGTATATACAATAATCAGAGCTCTAGATAAGGGGCGTTTTGCATGTTCTAATATCCTTATTTGACCCCTGTAACCCTATGTTGTGAGTACTCAAAATAATCTTCTCACTGAAACGTTGTTTTTAGTATCCCACAACATAGGATGTGCTTGGATTATAAGAGAGAGAGATTGTGTGGGGGAAAACAGCTGTTTACCCCTCCTTATCTGGACCTCTGAATTATAATGGCAAACCTTTAGTATTGTAATTATTATTAACCGTTGCAGACCAGACATTAACGTTTAACTAACTATAACTCAGCTATTGCATATTTAATTTTATTTACTCTGCATAGAAAATATCACCGAGGTACGTACATAGCATCAGTGATCTGATGCACTCAAGATATTAAACCCATACCATTGGACGTTCGAACTTTACTACGAAAGTCAAAATCAGTTCGAACTGTAACTACCAAGGTCAAGGTCAGTCTGTGCGTTCAGTCTTAACTAGAGTTGTAAACGGTGTGGCAACCGAAGAAACGTCTCGCTTTGCCACAATGTACGTGTTTAAACGTCGTCTGTTTCAGATGTTTTCAAAATACGTCTGCTGTGGGAATAACCCATTTGCAGACTATATCGTAAATATGTTAAAATGTTCTTTTCCGTTGGGAATTAATGTATGAGCCGTCCCGCGAGAAAACCAACATTGTGGACATTGTGCGTGCGTAAAGTATCGACCCGGATCAGCCTCAGCTCACCCGGACAGACACTTTTAGCCTCCTGTAAATTTTCTCTTTCAGGAATCATTACTCTATACCTCTATCCACCTGAGACGGAAAGTGTCGGCCCGGATCAGTCTACGCGGACTGCGCAGGCTGATCTGGGTCGATACATTACGCAGAGGCCATAATGTTGATTTTCTCGCGGGACGGCTCATATATAGATCAAAATAAAAACATGTTATGATTTAATGTTTCGGCCATAGGCCTTCTTCAGGTTATATCTAACAAATATCACAGACTATGTTGCGTCCATCTTGAAAGTATTGAACATGTAGACTAACCTTGTTCAATACTTTCAAGATGGACGCAGCCAAGTGAGTGAAATTTGTTGAAGAAGGCCTATGGCCGAAATACTAAATCGTAAAGGAGCAGACAATGGGTCACTAGACCCATGCGGTGCTCGGGCGGTAGTACGGGGGAGATGGTGAACCGCTTGGCCTCTCGGGATCTCTATTTGGCATTGACGTGTCATTTTGTCTTATCTGAAATAGGATACAAATAACTTTAGAGTGATTTGATATTGGCGCATTTGCAGCATACATCTTTTGAAAACGTATTTAGCAATTGCTCCTTTGTCACAATGATTTCAACGATATAACACTCCTTTATAGATATTTGCCACATCTTTGCAGAGACTGTTTTAACATATATATAGTCTTCTGAAGATAATGAGCCGTCCCGCGAGAAAACCAATAATGTGGACTCTGCGTAAAGTATCGAGCCGGATAAGCTAAAGCATGCTGCGCAGGCTAACCCGGACAGACACTTTTCGCCCGGATCAGTCTGACCAGACTGTGAAGGCTGATCTGGGACGATACATTACGCAAATTCCATAATATTGGTTTTCTCGCGGGACGATTCATATGTTGTATTTGAGAAAGGGTTGAAATGCATAAATCCACGATTTATTCTTATAGGGATTAATTGTTTAAAATAGACTTATCCTTGATTAAAATCGGGCGTCTCCATTTATAATAGTTTTGGAAATTTGCGATTATGAAAACAGCAAACAATGCTGAGTTCAGGTAAGTCAGCTCGTTATGAGCTGACTTACCTGAATATGTATTGTTTGCACAAACCCCATTATTGCCTTGGGCGCCGAAACAGTTGAATTGCATATGCGATGTGATCACGGAAGCAAGTTTTCATACGGGACAGAGGTTTTAACATATCTAATTTCTATGTGTACTAACTCGGCAATGTAGTGGTAGAGGGGCCCCTTTTCGGTGCGGGAGGTCGCAGATTCGAACCCCGGTTATATCATACCAACTATGTTGAAATGGTAGTAATTTTGTTCCCTCCTTGGCGCTCAGGATTGTGGGGGTTAGCATTTCGACTGACTCGCAGGTGTCAGGATAAATGTACAAATCGTCCTGGTAGCTTAACCCTTTCCCACATAGAGACGCTTTCTGACGCCTCTGCAGCAGATGGCTTTTTGAAAAACATAGTGACAAAAGAAGAAATTGCTCGACACGAGCAATTTCTCCTTTTGCCACAATGTTTTCCACTTTAAGTCATAGGCTATCCATTCAATTATAGAGATTTTCTATATTTTGACAAAATATGTTCAAAGTCGTCTGCTGCAGAATTGTTGTATGAGGGAAAGGGTTACATAGAAAAGGCCGTGATAAACTGAGCGATAAATGAACAATTGTTGAAATCGGCGTGCAACATCACACACACAAATGTCTATGTGTCAGTTCGAATCCCGGCTCGGCGCCAACTTTCTTTCCGAGGATTGACAACAGTCAATGCGACATGCGTCATTCCTCTTCCACCAATGGGCTAAGTCTATGTGGAAAAGCAGCCAGTTGCTTGGGTAGATTGTTGTGTGGAGTACTGGTGTGAGAAAACCAGGAAATGCATGTGTAGGTGAACTGGCCGCCGTGATATAACTGAGAAATTGTTAAAAACGGCGTTACACCCTAATCAATCAATCAATCAATTCTACATGTATATCATTTCAGCCATTAAGTGCGGGAAGTTGCAGGTTCGATCCTCGGCCGGGTCTAACGAAATACTTTAGAATGGTAGTAATGGCTGCTCTCCTTAACGCACAGGAGTGTAGGGTAGGCATTACGACTGACTGGCTGTTATCAGGATAAATGGACCAGTAGTTCTGGTAGTTTACCCAGGACACGCCGTGATATAACTGGATAAAAATGTTTCAGCGTAAACACCAAACCATCAATCTGGACCAGTAAATGTTCAGACATGATGCTCATATGTACAGGCTGATCTGGGTCTACACGGGAACAGCTTAAATGTTCCCTATGTATTTAGTGAGGTGTTAATAAACGTAATCTTACCTGGAGAAGGTATTTAAATTTCATCTTGTAGATCACCAAAGTAACCACGCCAATAATAGTAACGGCACCTATTGCTATACCACCCAACACGTACCACGTTACTGTAATTATATACTTACTCATAAACAAATAATCTGAAAACGTTTGAGTCGCCAGTTTCACTAAGTGAGTTAGTAAAACATTGATGTTCGTGTGAAACGGGCCAAACTTGGTGTTTTCACTTGCCGCATTGTTGATACCACCCAAGAAGAAAACCTCTCCGGATTTGTTTGTTACATTGTCAGATTTTATGTTTGTCAATTATATTGCAAGACGACTATGTTTCCCTTTGAAAGTGAATGAAAGAAAATGCGAAGATTTACTCTATAATGTTTTTAGCGTTTTTATTCAGTCGGGACATGGTAGTTTTATGGTGCCCTAACACCAATGAGTTGCTTGTAAAAATATATTTGTATACGCACCAAACGCAACCGAAATCAACAGTATTTTCAATTTCAACCTATTCATCGTGTGGGATGCGTGTGGGTTGCGAACTGAACTTACGAGTTACGTTTGAGTTGCGTTCAAAACTTACTCTTCGATGACCAAATCAGTACTAAAGAAAATACTGAATCGGCTCTGCTTTTATAGGTTTTTATCACGTGACCGATATTCGAAAATACCACGCAACTGGCACGCGGGTCAAACGCAACTTGTAAGTTTTGAACGCAACTCAAACGTAACTCGTAAGAACAGCACGCAACTCACACGCATCTCGTACGCAACTCGAACACCGATGATCGCAAATATTGGGAGATCATAAGTTCAGCTCGCAACCCACACGCAACCCTCATGCAACCCACACGCAACCCACATGCAACCCACACGCAACTCACACGCAACCCATATGTCGAATAGGTTACAAATTGATAAAATTGTTTATTTCGGTTGCGTTTGGTGCCTATACAAGTATAGTTTTACATGCAACTCATAGGTTTCAACATACGGCTATGGTGTGAGGGCACCATTAATCGGCAAGAAATCCGAGTATACCGAGTAACGTCAACAAAGGGAAACAAATGCAAGATTTCAGTTTCACTTTGTTGTATGTTTTTTTTTTTTTTTAAAAGGCGGCAAACAAACATGACAGGAAATGCGACAAAGTAAAAATAGAACATTGGTTGAATCTTCAATTCATTCGAACATTGACACATCAAAACTATGGTCTATCTGCGCAGAGGAATTCTCGGTTGATTGATCTGTTCACAAATATCCAATGTTTCTGTATAAACATGATTCACTTTGACTTTCAACGCAAAATAACTTATTTCACATACTAATTTGATATTAAAAGAGTTCGCTCCAGAATGTTGTTACACTAAAATATAGTCATCAGCTTGTTCTAGTTGGGTATACTTAAGTCGTAACAAACTCGTTAACATTACAATCATTATGTACTAGTTGAGTATATTTTAGTCGCACACAAGTCGTTAACATTACAATCACATGTACTAGTTGAGCATATTTTAGTCGTACACAAGTCGTAAACATTACAATCAATATGTACTAGTTGAGTATATTTTAATCGTACACAACTCGTTAACATTACAATCAATGTGTACTAGTTGAGTATACTTTAGTCATATACAACCCGTTAACATTACAATCAATATGTACTAGTTGAGTATATTTTAGTCGTATACAACCCGTTAACATTACAATCAACATGTACTAGTAGAGTTTATTTAAGTCGTACACAACCCGTTAACATTACAATCAATATGTACTTGTTGAGTATATTTTAGTCGTACACAACTCGTTAACATTACAATCAATATGTACTAGTTGAGTATATTTTAGTCGTACACAACTCGTTAACATTACAATCAATATGTACTAGTTGAGTATATTTTAGTCGTACACAACTCGTTAACATTACAATCAATATGTATGTACTAGTTGAGTATATTTTAGTCGTATACATCCCGTTAACATTACAATCAATATGTACTAGTTGAGTATATTTTAGTCGTACACAACTCGTTAACATTACACTATATATGTACTAGTTGAGTATACTTTAGTCGTACACAACTCGTTAACATTACAATCAATATGTACTAGTTGAGTATATTTTAGTCGTATACAACCCGTTAACATTACAATCAATATGTACTAGTTGAGTATATTTTAGTCGTACACAACTCGTTAACATTACACTATATATGTACTAGTTGAGTATACTTTAGTCGTACACAACTCGTTAACATTACAATCAATATGTACTAGTTGAGTATATTTTAGTCGTACATAACTCGTTAACATTACAATCAACATGTACTAGTTGAGTATACTTTAGTCGTACACAACCCGTTAACATTACAATCAATATGTACTAGTTGAGTATACTTTAGTTGTACACAACTCGTTAACATTACAATCAACATGTACTAGTTGAGTATACTTAAGGCGTACACAACCCGTTAACATTACAATCAATATGTACTATTTGAGTGTACTTTAGTCGTACACAACTCGTTAACATTACGATCAATATGTACTAATTGAGTATACTTTAGTCGATCACAACTCGTTAACATTACAATCAACATGTACTAGTTGAGTATACTTAAGTCGTACACAACCCGTTAACATTACAATCAATATGTACTAGCTGAGTATACTTTAGTCGTACACAACTCGTTAACATTACAATCAACATGTACTAGTTGAGTATACTTTAGTCGTACACAACTCGTTAACTTACAATCAATATGTACTAGTTGAGTATATTTTCGTCGTATACCACCCGTTAACATTACAATCAACATGTACTAGTTGAGTATACTTTAGTTGTAAACCACCCGTTAACATTACAATCAATATGTACTAGTTGAGTATATTTTAGTCGATCACAACTCGTTAACATTACAATCAACATGTACTAGTTGAGTATATTTAAGTCGTACACAACCCGTTAACATTACAATCAATATGTACTAGTTGAGTATATTTTAGTCGTACACAACTCGTTAACATTACAATCAATATGTACTAGTTGAGTATATTTTAGTCGTACACAACTCGTTAACATTACAATCAATATGTATGTACTAGTTGAGTATATTTTAGTCGTATACATCCCGTTAACATTACAATCAATATGTACTAGTTGAGTATATTTTAGTCGTATACAACCCGTTAACATTACAATCAATATGTACTAGTTGAGTATATTTACTATTTGAATATACTTTAGTCATACACAACTCGTTAACATTATTATAGGATTTTACTATTTAAGTATACCTTTGTCGTACATAACTCGTTAACATAACTACTTGAACTAGTTGAATTTACTTTAGTCGTCAACAACTGGTGAACGTTATCACCATCTTGTACTAGTTGAGTTTACATTATAGTCATAAACAACCCGTTAACATTATAATCGGATTTTACTAGTTGAGCATACTTTAGTCGTACATAACTCGTTAACATAACTACTTGAACTAGTTGAATTTACTTTAGTCGTCAACAACTGGTGAACGTTATCACCATCTTGTACTAGTTGAGTTTACATTATAGTCATAAACAACCCGTTAACATTATAATCGGATTTTACTAGTTGAGTTTACTTTTTAGTCATAAACAACCAGTTAACATTATCATCGGATTTTACTAGTTGAGTATACTTTAGTCGTACACAACCAGTTAACATTATCTTCGGATTTTACTAGTTGAGTATATTTTAGTCGTAAACAACCAGTTAACATTATCATCGGATTTTAATAGTTCAGTATACTTAAGCCGTACATAACTAGTTAACATTATAATTTGAACTAGTTGAATTTATTTTAGTCGTCAACAACTCTTTATGTTATCATTAACTTGTACTGGTTGAGTATACTCAATTCGTTAACATTATCATCAGTATGTTCACTATACTTTAGTCGTAGTTAACTCGTTAACACTATCATGTCTCTTTCTCTAAGTAGCAAATACGAGTTACACAATGGAAAACTTACCGATCATTTCGTCATCCCCATCATCTTGAGAGTTAGAAGCAAGCGTAGAAAAAATGTTCGAGATCGTCAGTGTAGTCGTTACAGCCGGAAATGTAGTGGTAGTTGACGTAAAAGAAGTGGGTGCTGCTGTAGTAGAAATGAGTGCTGCAGTAGTAGTGGGTGATGTAGTAGTAGTGGAAGTAGTAGGTGCTGCTGCTGTAGTAGTAGTTGCTGCTGCTGTAGTAGTAGTAGGTGCTGCTGTAGTAGTAGTAGGTGCTGCTGTAGTAGTAGTTGGTGTTGCTGTAGTAGTAGTTGGTGCTGCTGTACTAGTAGTAGTTGGAGCTGCTGTACTAGTAGTAGTTGGTGCTGCTGTACTAGTAGTAGTTGGTGCTGCTGTAGTAGTAGTTGATGCTGCTGTAGTAGTAGTTGATGCTGCTGTAGTAGTAGTTGGTGCAGCTGTACTAATAGTAGTTGGTGCTACTGTACTAGTAGTAGTTGGTGCTGCTGTACTAGTAGTAGTTGGTGCTGCTGTAGTAGTAGTTGGTGCTGCTGTAGTAGTAGTTGGTGCAGCTGTACTAGTAGTAGTTGGTGCTGCTGTACTAGTAGTAGTTGGTGCTGCTGTAGTAGTAGTTGGTGCTGCTGTAGTAGTAGTTGGTGCAGCTGTACTAGTAGTAGTTGGTGCTACTGTAGTAGTAGCTGGTTCTGCTGTAGTAGTAGTTGGTGCAGCTGTACTAGTAGTAGTTGGTGCTGCTGTAGTAGTAGTTGGTGCTGCTGTAGTAGCAGTAGTTGGTGATGCTGTAGAAGTAAAAGTAGTTGGTGCTGCTGTAGTAGTAGTTGGTGCTGCTGTAGTAGTAGTAGGTGCTGCTGTCGTAGTAATAGTAGTAGTTGGTGCTGCTGTAGTAGTAATAGTAGTAGTAGGTGCTGTAGTAGTAATAGTAGTTGGTGCTGCCGTAGTAGTAGTTGGTGCTGCTGTAGTAGTAGTTGGTGCTGCTGTACTAGTAGTAGTTGGAGCTGCTGTACTAGTAGTAGTTGGTGCTGCTGTACTAGTAGTAGTTGGTGCTGCTGTAGTAGTAGTTGGTGCTGCTGTAGTAGTAGTTGGTGCAGCTGTACTAGTAGTAGTTGGTGCTACTGTACTAGTAGTAGTTGGTGCTGCTGTACTGGTAGTAGTTGGTGCTGCTGTAGTAGTAGTTGGTGCTGCTGTACTAGGAGTTGGTGCAGCTGTACTAGTAGTAGTTGGTGCTACTGTACTAGTAGTAGTTGGTGCTGCTGTACTAGTAGTAGTTGGTGCTGCTGTAGTAGTAGTTGGTGCTGCTGTAGTAGTAGTTGGTGCAGCTGTACTAGTAGTAGTTGGTGCTGCTGTACTAGTAGTAGTTGGTGCTGATGTAGTAGTAATTGGTGCAGCTGTACTAGTAGTAGTGGTAGTTGACGTAAAAGAAGTGGGTGCTGCTGTAGTAGAAATGAGTGCTGCAGTAGTAGTGGGTGATGTAGTAGTAGTGGAAGTAGTAGGTGCTGCTGCTGTAGTAGTAGTTGCTGCTGCAGTAGTAGTAGTAGGTGCTGCTGTAGTAGTAGTAGGTGCTGCTGTAGTAGTAGTTGGTGTTGCTGTAGTAGTAGTTGGTGCTGCTGTACTAGTAGTAGTTGGAGCTGCTGTACTAGTAGTAGTTGGTGCTGCTGTACTAGTAGTAGTTGGTGCAGCTGTACTAGTAGTAGTTGGTGCAGTTGTACTAGTAGTAGTTGGAGCTGCTGTACTAGTAGTAGTTGGTGCTGCTGTACTAGTAGTAGTTGGTGCAGCTGTACTAGTAGTAGTTGGTGCAGTTGTACTAGTAGTAGTTGGAGCTGCTGTACTAGTAGTAGTTGGTGCTGAAGTACTAGTAGTAGTTGGTGTAGCTGTACTAGTAGTAGTTGGTGCTACTGTACTAGTAGTAGTTGGTGCTGCTGTACTAGTAGTAGTTGGTGCTGCTGTAGTAGTAGTTGGTGCTGCTGTAGTAGTATTTGGTACAGCTGTACTAGTAGTAGTTGGTGATGCTGTAGTAGTAGTTGGTACTGCTGTAGTAGTAATAGTAGTTGGTGCTGCTGTAGTAGTAGTTGGTGCTGCTGTATTAGTAGTTGGTGCAGCTGTACTAGTAGTAGTTGGTGCTACTGTACTAGTAGTAGTTGGTGCTGCTGTACTAGTAGTAGTTGGTGCTGCTGTAGTAGTAGCTGGTTCTGCTGTAGTAGTAGTTGGTGCAGCTGTACTAGTAGTAGTTGGTGCTGCTGTAGTAGCAGTAGTTGGTGATGCTGTAGAAGTAAAAGTAGTTGGTGCTGCTGTATTAGTAGTTGGTGATGCTGTAGTAGTAGTAGGTGCTGCTGTCGTAGTAATAGTAGTAGTTGGTGCTGCTGTCGTAGTAATAGTAGTAGTAGGTGCTGTAGTAGTAATAGTAGTTGGTGCTGCCATAGTAGTAGTTGGTGCTGCTGTAGTAGTAGTTGGTGCTGCTGTACTAGTAGTAGTTGGAGCTGCTGTACTAGTAGTAGTTGGTGCTGCTGTACTAGTAGTAGTTGGTGCTGCTGTAGTAGTAGTTGGTGCTGCTGTAGTAGTAGTTGGTGCAGCTGTACTAGTAGTAGTTGGTGCTACTGTACTAGTAGTAGTTGGTGCTGCTGTACTAGTAGTAGTTGGTGCTGCTGTAGTAGTAGTTGGTGCTGCTGTAGTAGTAGTTGGTGCTGCTGTAGTAGAAGATGGTGCAGCTGTACTAGTAGTAGTTGATGCTGCCGTAGTAGTAGTTGGTGCTGCTGTAGAAGTAGTTGGTGCTGCTGTACTAGTAGTAGTTGGTGCAGCTGTACTAGTAGTAGTTGAAGCTGCTGTACTAGTAGTAGTTGGTGCTGATGTACTAGTAGTAGTTCGTGTAGCTGTACTAGTAGTAGTTGGTGCTACTGTACTAGTAGTAGTTGGTGGTGCTGTACTAGTAGTAGTTGGTGCTGCTGTAGTAGTAGTTGGTGCTGCTGTAGTAGTATTTAGTACAGCTGTACTAGTAGTAGTTGGTGATGCTGTAGTAGTAGTTGGTACTGCTGTATTAGTAATAGTAGTTGGTGCTGCTGTAGTAGTAGTTGGTGCTGCTGTATTAGTAGTTGGTGCAGCTGTACTAGTAGTAGTTGGTGCTACTGTACTAGTAGTAGTTGGTGCTGCTGTACTAGTAGTAGTTGGTGCTGCTGTAGTAGTAGTAGTTGGTGCTACTGTACTAGTAGTAGTTGGTGCTGCTGTACTAGTAGTAGTTGGTGCTGCCGTAGTAGTAGTTGGTGCTGCTATAGAAGTAGTTGGTGCTGCTGTACTAGTAGTAGTTGGAGCTGCTGTACTAGTAGTAGTTGGTGCTGCTGTACTAGTAGTAGTTGGTGCTACTGTACTAGTAGTAGTTGGTGCTGCTGTAGCAGTAGTAGTTGATGCTGCTGTAGTAGTAGTTGGTGCTGCTGTACTAGTAGTAGTTGGTGCTACTGTACTAGTAGTAGTTGGTGCTGCTGTACTAGTAGTAGTAGTTGGTGCTACTGTACTAGTAGTAGTTGGTGCTGCTGTACTAGTAGTAGTTGGTGCAGCTGTACTAGTAGTAGTTGGTGCTACTGTACAAGTAGTAGTTGGTGCTGCTGTACTAGTAGTAGTTGGTGCTGCTGTAGTAGTAGTTGGTGCTGCTGTAGTAGAAGATGGTGCAGCTGTACTAGTAGTAGTTGGTGCTGCCGTAGTAGTAGTTGGTGCTGCTGTAGAAGTAGTTGGTGCTGCTGTACTAGTAGTAGTTGGTGCTACTGTACTAGTAGTAGTTGTTGCTGCTGTACTAGTAGTAGTTGGTGCTACTGTACTAGTAGTAGTTGGTGCTGCTGTACTAGTAGTAGTTGGTGCAGCTGTACTAGTAGTAGTTGGAGCTGCTGTACTAGTAGTAGTTGGTGCTGATGTACTAGTAGTAGTTGGTGTAGCTGTACTAGTAGTAGTTGGTGCTACTGTACTAGTAGTAGTTGGTGCTGCTGTACTAGTAGTAGTTGGTGCTGCTGTAGTAGTAGTTGGTGCTGCTGTAGTAGTAGTTGGTACAGCTGTACTAGTAGTAGTTGGTGATGCTGTAGTAGTAGTTGGTACTGCTGTAGTAGTAATAGTAGTTGGTGCTGCTGTAGTAGTAGTTGGTGCTGCTGTAATAGTAGTTGGTGCAGCTGTACTAGTAGTAGTTGGTGCTACTGTACTAGTAGTAGTTGGTGCTGCTGTACTAGTAGTAGTTGGTGCTGCTGTAGTAGTAGTAGTTGGTGCTACTGTACTAGTAGTAGTTGGTGCTGCTGTACTAGTAGTAGTTGGTGCTGCCGTAGTAGTAGTTGGTGCTGCTGTAGAAGTAGTTGGTGCTGCTGTACTAGTAGTAGTTGGAGCTGCTGTACTAGTAGTATTTGGTGCTGCTGTACTAGTAGTAGTTGGTGCTACTGTACTAGTAGTAGTTGGTGCTGCTGTAGCAGTAGTAGCTGGTGCTGCTGTAGTAGTAGTTGGTGCTGCTGTACTAGTAGTAATTGGTGCTACTGTACTAGTAGTAGTTGGTGCTGCTGTACTAGTAGTAGTTGGTGCTACTGTACTAGTAGTAGTTGGTGCTGCTGTACTAGTAGTAGTTGGTGCAGCTGTACTAGTAGTAGTTGGTGCTACTGTACTAGTAGTAGTTGGTGCTGCTGTACTAGTAGTAGTTGGTGCTGCTGTAGTAGTAGTTGGTGCTGCTGTAGTAGTAGTTGGTGCTGCTGTAGTAGAAGATGGTGCAGCTGTACTAGTAGTAGTTGGTGCTGCTGTACTAGTAGTAGTTGGTGCAGCTGTACTAGTAGTAGTTGGTGCAGTTGTACTAGTAGTAGTTGGAGCTGCTGTACTAGTAGTAGTTGGTGCTGAAGTACTAGTAGTAGTTGGTGTAGCTGTACTAGTAGTAGTTGGTGCTACTGTACTAGTAGTAGTTGGTGCTGCTGTACTAGTAGTAGTTGGTGCTGCTGTAGTAGTAGTTGGTGCTGCTGTAGTAGTATTTGGTACAGCTGTACTAGTAGTAGTTGGTGATGCTGTAGTAGTAGTTGGTACTGCTGTAGTAGTAATAGTAGTTGGTGCTGCTGTAGTAGTAGTTGGTGCTGCTGTATTAGTAGTTGGTGCAGCTGTACTAGTAGTAGTTGGTGCTACTGTACTAGTAGTAGTTGGTGCTGCTGTACTAGTAGTAGTTGGTGCTGCTGTAGTAGTAGCTGGTTCTGCTGTAGTAGTAGTTGGTGCAGCTGTACTAGTAGTAGTTGGTGCTGCTGTAGTAGCAGTAGTTGGTGATGCTGTAGAAGTAAAAGTAGTTGGTGCTGCTGTATTAGTAGTTGGTGATGCTGTAGTAGTAGTAGGTGCTGCTGTCGTAGTAATAGTAGTAGTTGGTGCTGCTGTCGTAGTAATAGTAGTAGTAGGTGCTGTAGTAGTAATAGTAGTTGGTGCTGCCATAGTAGTAGTTGGTGCTGCTGTAGTAGTAGTTGGTGCTGCTGTACTAGTAGTAGTTGGAGCTGCTGTACTAGTAGTAGTTGGTGCTGCTGTACTAGTAGTAGTTGGTGCTGCTGTAGTAGTAGTTGGTGCTGCTGTAGTAGTAGTTGGTGCAGCTGTACTAGTAGTAGTTGGTGCTACTGTACTAGTAGTAGTTGGTGCTGCTGTACTAGTAGTAGTTGGTGCTGCTGTAGTAGTAGTTGGTGCTGCTGTAGTAGTAGTTGGTGCTGCTGTAGTAGAAGATGGTGCAGCTGTACTAGTAGTAGTTGATGCTGCCGTAGTAGTAGTTGGTGCTGCTGTAGAAGTAGTTGGTGCTGCTGTACTAGTAGTAGTTGGTGCAGCTGTACTAGTAGTAGTTGAAGCTGCTGTACTAGTAGTAGTTGGTGCTGATGTACTAGTAGTAGTTCGTGTAGCTGTACTAGTAGTAGTTGGTGCTACTGTACTAGTAGTAGTTGGTGGTGCTGTACTAGTAGTAGTTGGTGCTGCTGTAGTAGTAGTTGGTGCTGCTGTAGTAGTATTTAGTACAGCTGTACTAGTAGTAGTTGGTGATGCTGTAGTAGTAGTTGGTACTGCTGTATTAGTAATAGTAGTTGGTGCTGCTGTAGTAGTAGTTGGTGCTGCTGTATTAGTAGTTGGTGCAGCTGTACTAGTAGTAGTTGGTGCTACTGTACTAGTAGTAGTTGGTGCTGCTGTACTAGTAGTAGTTGGTGCTGCTGTAGTAGTAGTAGTTGGTGCTACTGTACTAGTAGTAGTTGGTGCTGCTGTACTAGTAGTAGTTGGTGCTGCCGTAGTAGTAGTTGGTGCTGCTATAGAAGTAGTTGGTGCTGCTGTACTAGTAGTAGTTGGAGCTGCTGTACTAGTAGTAGTTGGTGCTGCTGTACTAGTAGTAGTTGGTGCTACTGTACTAGTAGTAGTTGGTGCTGCTGTAGCAGTAGTAGTTGATGCTGCTGTAGTAGTAGTTGGTGCTGCTGTACTAGTAGTAGTTGGTGCTACTGTACTAGTAGTAGTTGGTGCTGCTGTACTAGTAGTAGTAGTTGGTGCTACTGTACTAGTAGTAGTTGGTGCTGCTGTACTAGTAGTAGTTGGTGCAGCTGTACTAGTAGTAGTTGGTGCTACTGTACAAGTAGTAGTTGGTGCTGCTGTACTAGTAGTAGTTGGTGCTGCTGTAGTAGTAGTTGGTGCTGCTGTAGTAGAAGATGGTGCAGCTGTACTAGTAGTAGTTGGTGCTGCCGTAGTAGTAGTTGGTGCTGCTGTAGAAGTAGTTGGTGCTGCTGTACTAGTAGTAGTTGGTGCTACTGTACTAGTAGTAGTTGTTGCTGCTGTACTAGTAGTAGTTGGTGCTACTGTACTAGTAGTAGTTGGTGCTGCTGTACTAGTAGTAGTTGGTGCAGCTGTACTAGTAGTAGTTGGAGCTGCTGTACTAGTAGTAGTTGGTGCTGATGTACTAGTTAGTAGTTGGTGTAAGCTGTACTAGTAGTAGTTGGTGCTACTGTACTAGTAGTAGTTGGTGCTGCTGTACTAGTAGTAGTTGGTGCTGCTGTAGTAGTAGTTGGTGCATGCTGTAGTAGTAGTTGGTACAGGCTGTACTGTAGTAGTTGGTGATGCTGTAGTAGTAGTTGGTACTGCTGTAGTAGTAATAGTAGTTGGTGCTGCTGTAGTAGTAGTTGGTGCTGCTGTAATAGTAGTTGGTGCAGCTGTACTAGTAGTAGTTGGTGCTACTGTACTAGTAGTAGCTTGGTGCTGCTGTACTAGTAGTAGTTGGTGCTGCTGTAGTATTAGTAGTTGGTGCTACTGTACTAGTAGTAGTTGGTCGCTGCTGTACTAGTAGTAGTTGGTGCTGTCCGTAGTAGTAGTTGGCTGCTGCTGTAGAAGTTAGTTGGTGCTGCTGTACTAGTAGTAGTTGGAGCTGCTGTACTAGTAGTATTTGGTGCTGCTGTACTAGTAGTAGTTGGTGCTACTGTACTAGTAGTAGTTGGTGCTGCTGTAGCAGTAGTAGCTGGTGCTGCTGTAGTAGTAGTTGGTGCTGCTGTACTAGTAGTAATTGGTGCTACTGTACTAGTAGTAGTTGGTGCTGGCTGTACTAGTAGTAGTTGGTGCTACTGTACTAAGCTAGTAGTTGGTGCTGCTGTACTAGTAGTAGTTGGTGCAGCTGTACTAGTAGTAGTTGGTGCTACTGTACTAGTAGTAGTTGGTGCTGCTGTACTAGTAAGTAGTTGGTGCTGCTGTAGTAGTAGTTTGGTGCTGCTGTAGTAGTAGTTGGTGCTGCTGTAGTAGAAGATGGTGCAGCTGTACTAGTAGTAGTTGGTGCTGCTGTAGTAGTAGTAGTTGTGTGCTGCTGTACTAGTAGTAGTTGTGCTGCCGTAGTAGTAGTTAGTGCTGCTGTAGAAGTAGTTGGTGATGCTGTAGTAGTAGTCGTTGGTGCTACTGTACTAGTAGTAGTTGGTGCTGCTGTACTAGTAGTAGTTGGTGCTGCCGTAGTAGTAGTTGGTGCTGCTGTAGAAGTAGTTGGTGCTGCTGTACTAGTAGTAGTTGGAGCTGCTGTACTAGTAGTAGTTGGTGCTGCTGTACTAGTAGTAGTTGGTGCTGCTGTGTAGTAGTAGTTGGTGCTGATGTAGTAGTAGTAGTTGGTGCTGCTGTAGTAGTAGTAGTTTGTGCTACTGTACTAGTAGTAGTTGTGCTGCTGTAGTAGTAGTTGGTGCTGCTGTACTAGTAGTAGTTGGTGCTACTGTACTAGTAGTAGTTGGTGCTGCTGTACTAGTAGTAGTTGGTGCTACTGTACTAGTAGTAGTTGGTGCTGCTGTACTAGTAGTAGTTGGTGCTGCTGTAGTAGTGTTGATGCAGCTGTACTAGTAGTAGTTGGTGCTACTATACTAGTAGTAGTTGGTGCTGCTGTAGTAGTAGTTGGTGCTACTGTACTAGTAGTAGTTGGTGCTGCTGTACTAGTAGTAGTTGGTGCTGCTGTAGTAGTAGTAGTTGGTGCTACTGTACTAGTAGTAGTTGTGTGCTGCTGTACTAGTAGTTGGTGCCTGCTGTAGTTGTAGTAGTTGGTACTGCTGTAGTAGTAGTTGGATACTGCTGTAGTAGTAATAGTAGTTGGTGCTGCTGTAGTAGTAGTTGGTGCTGCTGTAGTAGTAGTTGGTGCTGCTGCTAAGCTAACTCTG